>PVMI01024750.1:714-14195 GCA_008528875.1 Aulacorthum solani
AACAATAATACTTATATGATATTATAATTATAGTTACCTGATTGCATGATAAGTATAATATGAGATTTTTAACAAAAATTAGTTCATATTAGCTAGGTAGTTTAAATAATTTAATGTTAGGCACTCGTTACTTACAGAATCTGATTATGCATACAAAATAAACAATTCCATTCTATACCTCAACATTTTAAAGGACGTCTAATTGAATTACCTGCTATTTGCTATTAATGACATTGTAGATTCGTTTATATAATCAGTAAATTATAAATTATAACCATTAAACGTTGTGTGTGTTTTATGAGAGTAATTTAGGAAAAATAGATTTATGTCGAAACTTGATAAACAGGTAAGTTATTTTCAAGTGATGGGGAAAAAGACAATCAGTGTTAAGTGTTTTAAACACAAACTTAAAAACAAGCAATAAAAATGAGCCTACGAGTATTGGAGTACTGATAAGGTAGATAATGACCTACCTACTTAATTAGTAAGTATATTAATAAAATATAAATAAATTTCATGATTAGGTACGTGGGTACTACGTAAATTAACTACGTTACACATTTAGCCATAACGCTTATATTGTTATCTTATTATAACGGGTACTTTATAGTTTGTACATAATTATGATTAAAAATAACATAATTAGTATTTACCTACTACATTTGTGATTTAAAATGCAAGTAGTTCAGATTCTGAAAAATGTTGCGTATGGTAGGTACCACTTAAAATCCAAGAAATTAAAATTATTTATTATTATTTTATTTGTATTTGAACAGAAAATTATTTTTTTGCAAACACAGACTTGCTTATTTGTGTATAAACATGTAAGGCATAATATTTTAGTTAAACATTTCTTTTATTCATTTCAAACTAAATAATATAGTTTATTAAATTTTTTGTATAAAGTTAATGTTAAAAAATAAATAAACATGTAATCGAAACTTATAACTAGTAAATATACCTGAATAGTAAGTATTGTTGATTTATATTTTAAGATTATGAATTACAAGTGTTACAAATTTTAAATGTATTAAATTTTATTTTGTTGACTTTATCGACGTCTAGGCATAAAAATAGCAGAAAATGGAGATGGAGAAATAGTGACACCTTCTTGAGGCCTATCAGGCAATTGGACTCCGTTTGGAATTTGAAGCTCAAAATTTTGAATTAATTTGGCAATAAACATAAACACATTTGTCTTAGCCAATATCTCACCGAGGCACCTTCGTCTACCTATAGTTAAAAAATTCAAGAAAACTCATTTTATATTTGATTTCAATATCAATGAAGATAACAAAAATTTATTATGATATTATACTAACCAATACCAAATGGCATGAGCCAACTGTCATTTATTATTTTTCCTGTACTGTCCAAAAATCTTTCCGGACGAAATACCTCGGGATCCCCCCAGTGATGTTCATCCATATGAACACTCCAGATACTTGCTAATACTAATGTATCCTGTTAAAGGTTTATTAAATAATTATTTATGATATATATTATTTTAATAACGGTGCCAGCATACTTTTGGTATTATATACTCTTGTAGGCTGGTTTTTCGAACAGTTCTATGAGCGATCGCTAATGGTGCCACGTTACTATGTCTTTGAACCTCCATCAATACAGCTTCGAAATAATTCAACCTGTATAATTACAAATAGGTATGTAAAGAATGATTGGAATGGATTAGAGTGATTATCTAGGTAAGCGTTGTACTTTTTTTTATCAGCAAGCTGAATTTCTCGATCTCCAATTACTGAATCAATCTCTGCGCGTACTTTATCTTGTATATCTTGATGCTTAAGTAAAAGTAATATAGTGAATGATAACATACTGCTTGTAGTTTCTGATCCAGCTAAAAATAAATCTAACAATATAACAAGAAGCTGTTCTTCGGAAAACGAGCCGGGAGATTCCTTATTTTTCTCAATTTCCATTAAAAATGCACTAATAAAATCTTCCTGATCATTTGCTCCATATTTGTGTTCCTCTACTGATCCCTAAAGGACATACACTTATAAATAAACAAAAAAAGTTGTACTTTTTTAAAAATTACTTTCAAAAATGTATAGAATTCGTTTAAAATTTGTTTGATGTCTTCGTAACCAGAACCGTTTGGCGCTAAAAACCGAATGAATGGCATCTGGTTTAATATTCCTCCCGACATATCTAACATTCTGAAACTGACATGCACTAATTCCATAAGTCTTGCAAGTCTAGAATCATTCAAAGCAAATCTCTGACCAGCTAGCATTGCCCAAAGACCGTTCAAAATTGATACGTCAAATAAACCATGTACTTCAATTGGTTTACCATTCTGAAAACAAAAATTGACTATAGTAATTGTATTATATACTTAATTATTAATTTTTAAAAATATGTATTGATACACATACCTCACATTTTATCATTATGTCTACCACGAGATCGTTAACTTCTTCAGTTATAATTTTTTCCATTAAATCACCACCAAATCCCATTTTTCTCAAGTGTTGCATGCAAAATTTTTTCTGATCATTCCACGTTGGTCCATCCACAAATACTATGCCTTATTTATTTAAATTTCATAAATTAATATCAAACTTTTAAACACTACATTATTTTGTTATACTTGCCTAATCTTTTATAAAAAGCTCGGAATCTGAAAAAAAATCCATCTGGTCGGCCATCAAAGTCGTCTTTGCACAATACTTGCCGTACTGCATCATATCCAGAAACTACCACTGCTTCTATTCGACCAAGTTTAACAGAAAAAACTTGACCGTAGCATTTGGCCAACTGATGCCAAACCAAGTGATAGAATCCCAATTTATTCCTGAGTTTTCGAATTTCTAGATAGTTACCTATCAATGGAACTCTTATTGGTCCTGCAAAAAGTATTTTTATTTAATCATTTTAAGAGGACGCTCCGTCTTACACTCTATTACATCGTAGCAATTTGTCGTTCATTAGTTTCAACAATGTGCCGTTAGTTTTGTTATTATAATGGATTGATCTATTATTAAACGTTCAGTTAAGAACATTATCTGTGCTTAAGCGTTGGTAAATTTATCGATACTTTAATTTTCTAGCAAGATATGGGTGTGAAAAATATCACAAATTAAAAATGCTCATTTCTCGCTTGAAAATTAAAATATTGAAAAAATCACGATAATTCAAACATAGGTTATGTTCTCACTTAAAAGTTAGAGTAGTTAATATGGTAATTCATTCTATTATCAAAACTAACAGCACACTATTGAAACTAGCGAACGAAAATTTGCTGTGTGTACGTAAGACGGAGACATCAAACGTATGGGTAGAAATTTAACATCATCTTATTAATAGTAATTATCGCCCATACTACTTAAAATTTTGTTTCAATGTTACATATTCAATTTTAAAGACAATCTACCAATTATAAATCAATATCATTCGATAAATAAGTGTTATCGGCAACTAAAAAAAAGTAGTAAGTATACTTTATGTACTATTATTACTTGAGACCTCAGGTACTGCTGTATGTTACTTTATTATCATCATAAGTTAAACGCATTTGCCACTTTATTTATAAATGTTTGTCAGACATAGGTAACTGTGTAATTTTGTAGTTAAATAACTAGAATATTTAAATTTTAAAACATTGTTGACTATTGTGTATTTATTACGGGGTTGTGGTATGAAAGTTCATTCATAAATTATGCATATTTATACATATATAGGCATTGTATATTGTGTATATACATATAGGCGGAGAATTATTTTTAGTTATATCGTTATTAGTCATAGAACGCCGTATCGGATCTATTCTTATTATATTATAAATTTATAACATAATAAACTTATTGTACCTACTTATTCACAGATTATATACTACCTTTATAATATGTTTAACAAAAATCTTGTGAAATAATAATTGTATCTTTGTTCCTTATGGACCAAAATTAGATCACTAATAAAAGGTTTTTAACTTTTATATATTTTTAAATACATTGTCCTATTACAATATGTATACATTTAGCCATTTAGGTGACATTACAAAATACGTTTAAAAACTTATTGTGTTAACAAAACGATCAGTAGAATATATAGAACATGTAACATGTAGTTGAATAATAGAATTTATAAACCATAAAATACTAGTATAATAAATGTATACCTACATTATAAATATAATATATTTAAATCAGATAATTATTTTAAGTATGTTTTTAAACGTATATATGTTGAAAGTTATGGATAACTTATTCATTGATTCCTATTGACTGATAAAGTCAAATTTCATTGGTTAAACAAAAAAGATAAAAGTTGAACTACACTCGGGGTAATTTTCAAACTGCATTTAGGTCTATAAAGATATTGCAACAAAATTTTCTGAAAAATAAACTTAATTTTAACGTTTGAAAAACACTAATATTTCCCTTCCCACTTAAAATGTAATAATTCACATAACAATTATTATTTTCAATATTTTTAAATTATTTATATCTTTTATATTATATGTTAGGTATTTTCAGTAACATTTTTGTTTGCAGAAATTAAAATGTTTAAAGAAACTTAACTTAACATGTCTATGCACCAAGCGTACCTGCCAAAAGAGACATGTTCGAAAAAAAGCTTATGTTTTGTAAACTAAGTTTCCTATAGACACCAATCAAAATTTCAAATTATATAAATCATTTGACAAGTTAAAAAAATGCTATTTGAAAAATATTATGACAAATATTTTGTAGCATAATATACAAATATTAACTTATTACCAGCCGGGTAGGGCGTATATAAGGCGGCAGATCGACTACATTGGTGCAAATTACTAACACTATTTTTTCTTTCTACCTACCTTAACTCCTAAGCTTGAAGTAGCGTATACGAAGGAATTTAATTTGGTTATTCAGGGCTCTACCTAAAATTAATCACAGACTAATAGAATTTAGAACACTAAAATTAATTATTGCAATTTGGAATTTAATACATTTAAAGCGCAGAGCTAACTATTTAAAAAAACACTAATTCATTAATAAAGAAATAAATGATATCCTCTTTACAATATCTTCAAATCAATTCACTTTAAATCAATTAATTTCAAAATAAATGAGCATCTTGGCCTTTAATTACATGAATTTAATACTAATAAAATTGAAATGTTTTATTTTTGTTATTATTATTTTTTAATAACAATGAGAAAAAATTGATTTTTAATTTTTTTATCTTATATTTGAGTGATTTGTGTTGATATCTATACAAAAATATTAATCATTATTCATTAAATGTTTTATTTATTGTGATATAGTAAATAATGATTTCTTATGTACAATTTCTGGCTTAATTAATTGCCCAGTCTCATAAAGTCATATGATTATTGTTGTACCCACTTTCGTAATATTTCAAATAGTGTAATTTAATATTTATCTTGTTTATTGCTATATAGGACGCAATCGAAAAATTCCAGCATTAAATACCGCATTCAATAATCATTAAATTAAAGTATTGTCAATTATTGAACCTCATAAACCCAATAAATGTTTCTTAAATTAACTTGTGTGTTTAAATGGCATTTATACAAAGTTTGTTTAATATTAAAGTGATTTTATAGTTAAATTAACTACTAACGTTTATTCATCTATAAACGTTATAATTTCAACATTATATTATACTTTGATAAAATACCTAATATAGTATAGTAATATTAAAATGTGTAAGACCAAAAGCCGTTAAATATTTTAAGATAATATTACTTTATACTAATTGCACAGTGAATGGTATGGGAGCTCATAAAAATGAATTGACATTTCAAAACCCAATTCTACTTTTTTTGGCAAATATTTTTGAAAAACGTTAGAAAACGTCAGAATACTGTCAGAATCACATTAAAGATCAAAAATCATATTATATAATAATTCTAAGAATACCAAATTTCGAATTTTATAACATTTTACAAAAAGTCTACAATCCAAAACAGGTTGAGTTCTTGAATATAAAACTAACTGTTTATTTTATAACAGTAGGTATACTGCAATGATATGAATACTAAAAAATTTAATAGACACTTATTAGAAAGTAATTTACCAGGAAAAGTCATAACATGATATATATTCTAAACTTAAAGTAATAAATAAAAAAGCCTAATCAAACATATTAAATTAGAACTTCAATATTTTTTTTAAATAAATATTGTAAATCAACGATGAATCGTATAAATTTTGAGAACAAATCGATTTTATAATATAATGTATATTTGTTTTTGAATGGTCTACAAAAATATAAACAATACCTAAACAATTTTATAAGGTCGTTGTTAACATTTACTAGATTTGGTGTTTCAAAGTATTGTTGTGTTAAATAACAAAATATTATCGTGAAATATAAAATATTGTTTTTGTAATTTAAATTTCTTTTACGGTTATAGGTATTGGATCTGTAGGAATTAGAAGAAATGTCTTTAAAAGTAATATTGGGTCATTCAATATCTTTTTGTTTAACACGAAAATCGATAAAAAAAAATATGAAAATTGTTTTTGACTAATTTTATTCGTAGCCCTACAGGGTGGATAATTACTCATCTGTGTATAAAATAAGGCTAGATATTCCCACTCTCAAACCGATGTAGAAAAAAAGTTGGGAAAATTTTACATAGGTGTGAACCAACCAATTTCTAGTGGCAGTTATAGTACAACGGATAAAACGGTGACGAACGGATGGACTATACCTATATGTCGGACTAGTAGTGTTACTAGGACCGATTACCATTAAAAGTTCATACAAATTATCTGTTTAAAACTACTTATTGTTATAAAAATTTAAATGTCTGCTACTATAGCTATGATATGTTAAAAAAAATTGAATTTTTTTTTTGAGTATTCACTATAGTTTTTGATTGCCATTGCCAAACATCCAGTTTCCGACGAACCACCCCACCCACAACGACCAATATTGATATGACAAAAAATCGCTCAAACTAGCACGCGTATATGGATTAATTTTTTATAACTGTTTTAATAATATTTATATATTTGAATTATTATATGGATTATTATATTCAATTATAACATAATAGAAACTAAAAAAAGTATCTATACTTATTATACCTATGTAGGCATAGGTAGTAGGTACACAACATTGTTTAATATTATATTAAGACCGGGTTGCATGTACAATCATTAAACATTTATTTAATCAAATAGTGAGCTAATTAAACATGATTTAGTGACCCATGATTGGTCCATTACATTCCAACATACCCATTAAATTAATCAAATATTCATGCAACTTGGCTTCAATGAATTAAAAGTAATAATAATCTAAATAATAGATCTTACCTTTTGGATATTTATGAGGTGTAATAATGTCTAAAATACATAAAATAATAAAAACACAAATAACTGTGGTGAGGAAAATCATGTTTTACTAGTTATACTGACAGTTAAAATTATAAGACTTATTCCACGTAGATATAGGTTGTGTTTTCTGCAGTGTAACTCGAAAGAATGGATCGAAGGAGAGAATTTGACTGAGCTCCTGCAGTTGATCCATTCATAAATTAATAAACTGTATTACCTACGTGGAAGGGGTATCCCATTTATTTTATTTTATCTACGATTCTCTCTGTATTCAGGCGAACTTATCCAAAACCATTCACAAATAAATAGAAATACTTTTCACTAGACACGTGGGAGATATATTTACATAACACAACAAACAATCAAGTATTACTTTTGTACTATTATATGATTTATATGAAAAATAAAAATATTTTTTGTGTCAACCAAAAAAAAAAAAATGATTCAACTAAAAACATAAATTATCATAAAAATAGTGAATAAAATATATTGTTGAACAATAGTATTATTCGTATTATAATAAAAAATAATAGTATGTTTCATGAGCCTACAGTGTTTACTGGGTCTATTTTGTACGTTATATGAATAATACATAGTTCATATACGAAAATTAGTCATTTTTCGTACCTATGAAATTTCAATTCGGTATTTGGTAACATCTTTGGTGCACGAAAATGTATGTTATGTCATATATTTTTAGTACTTAAACAAAAAATGGTATTTTGTACCTCCATTATTAACAAAAGTTCGTTTATGGTTATTTTATACCTTTACTCGTATGACGAAATTGCTCGCAAATATGAGTGATTATACAGTAAAACCTTACTAATTCTTACTAATTGGGGCTTCTTAATTAATGAAGGTCAATATTAAACAAAATATCCTATGAAATGAACCAAAGAATATAGCGGTCCGGAATTAAAAAAGTTAACTGAAATATAGTTGCGACTTATGGTAATAGGGTATATGAAAGTAGGTTTAAGTTTACTACAACAAAATAAATATTATCTCAAGTCAATATATAACTCAGTAATCATTTTTAAGACTGTTAGTTTTTTAAAAAATTGTTATTTTATATTCAAAAATATTTCAATGTAATATGTTTATAGTTTAATTGAAGAAATGGATGATTTTGAATTTTTTGAAAATGTTCAAAGATCTCTAAGTAATAAGAAGCATTAGAAATGAATCAATGAAGAATATGCCGTCGAATGCCCTAGACAAGTAAATATGTACTTAAAAAAACCCTTTTGAAGTTAAGTTCGTATAATACAGTATAATTCTTATATTCTCAGTGTTATAATGTTAATATTTTTATGAAAACAGTAGGAGGCACAGAAAATATAAAATAAATTGAATGTTTTAAAAGCCACAGAGAATTGTTCAAAATCAGCTTATTATAACTTATCGACAGTCTTGTTAAGTATTCGAAAAAATACTATAAATACCTACTTTTTTTCCTTTTAACTGTCGCATTTGAACGGACAGTATTTTTGTTTCTTATATAATAATTCTATTAAAGGCGGGTGCAAGTGGTTTACCATTCTGTTGTACACAGTTGTCGAGCATGTCATAATAATGGATGTATGATATTTGAATTCAATGATAAATCGTTGCATATTTTGAAAAACGACTCTGAGCGGAGACGTTGTGTCATATTAGCATGCTTGCATACTTGTACAAATATTTTAATTTAGTTTTTGGAAACATGTTGCGAACCTTTTCTGCAACTATATTATGACCATGAGCCTACACCAACACTTTTATTCCAGATACTATTTTAACCATACCTTTAAAGTGTTGAGTAACTTCCAAAAAAAAGTTACACATCGTCATGTCGAACCCAGTTGCGCTATAGTAAAATCATTGATTTATCAAATAATTTTTCTATTGTTGAGTGCGATTAACTTATTTCAACACCTCGGATTTCAACAACATAATTTTTCCGTTACGATCAATTTCTAGTGTATCAGTTATTCTTATTACATTAGCTACATACCTTCCATTGATGTTGGAGATGGCAGTATAATTTATAATTTGTGTGTTCACTTATTGAACTAATAATATAGTATAGATTATAGAGTATATAGATAATGTACACTTGTCAGTATTTTTATGAATTACTTTTATAATATTGAGGTAATCCGAAAAACATTTGTGTGAGTTAACTTTCATTAGTGTTATTGAGATTATAATCTGCAATATGATGTATGTATAGTCGTATTCAGGCCTAAAATTTGAAAAATGTATTTTATGAAATAAAACCAAATTGGTAACCTAACCATATATTTAGTACCTAAACATTTGTTACCTATTATATAGGTAGATATTGTTTCAACACTCATAAGACTATAGGAACTTAAATATGATTTATTTTGAACTTGAGCTTTTAGAGATCATTACATTCGCGGATAGGTTCCATATAATATTATAGGAGTCTTTATAGACACAGATTGCCACTGGAACGTAGCTTAAGCTATATGTCACTTCATATAGTATATGAAGTACCTAAAAGAAACTAGGTAAACTATTATTAACTAAATAATAATACTATAAATATATTGCAATAAAAATCAATATGTTTTATGTCTTAAAGAGTAGTAAAGATGAATTAATAAGGAGGAGTAAGTAGTTTTAAGCTAACTGATGAAGAGAAATGATTAACAAATTAATATGGCCAATAGTACAAGATAATAAATCGAGTGAAAGATATACCAGGATGTTCGAATGACGGGAGCTAAGATAAAGTAGTGTTGATATATACGCCAAAAATTAAGCCTTCGTTTTTATATCAGCTGCGTAGCTGCGAGCCATGTAAAATGTTGGCAATATTTTTAAGGGCATTATTGCGTTAAAAAGGCATTTTTGGTTGTTTTTTTTTAGATATTAGATATTTTTTGATAGTTTTTAGTCTACTCAAATCCGGAGCCAAGTTAATAATAATATAATCTACGTAAACACGAAGACGGAGGACTAGAGAAACGAACGAATGTTTCTCTCTCCACCTCCCAATATGATATGCAGAGTAAAAGAATTTTATTTTGTTCTCCTGGTATAATGAAAGTCGTTTTGAGAAGGCTTTAGCTAGGTATTAAATTATAACATTATCGTAAACCATGTTTCTCATTTTGAAGTTTTCGTTATTGTTGACGATAAACAGTATACACCACGTTAATGCAGGACGTCCGGACAGACTATACAGAGTGTAACAGGAAGATCTGACAAATGAAATAATTTTTTCTTCAATCAATATTTTATAACTTTTTTTAGATTTTTGACGCTTGTGCTAACGTTACAGGATAACATTTTAGATTCTGGCCAATGAATGTATTGATTTTACAATGATGTGTGTTTTTTTCTTTGTGTATAGCATTACCTCTCAAGACAGTAAAAATGTTTTGATTTGCATCTTTTCTGGTAGGAAAGTAAATCCAGTTGGTACTTTGGGTGCTTAAAAACAAAAAGATCTCAATAGTTTAAAAAATTAAATAAAAACTGATATTTCTACACAAAACAAGTAATTGACAATTACTGTATAAAAAGTAAACCTAGATACATGACATTTTCACTGAATGTTTATGTAACCAATTTCTAGTATGCAATACAAAATTTTGTTTTGAGCTATAAATATTAAATAGGCATAAGAAAAGCTTGAGTCTTAGTTTTTTTTTTAAATTTTTTTTTGCTCTTACAAAATGCTTGAAAATGTAATACAACATTCTTCAAAGATGTCGTTAGTGGAAAGCAAAAAAAAGTCATAAATCTATAAAATTTCTATGAGCATCTGAAGTTTGACATTAGATGTATTCACCCGTACATTAGCAAATTCTCAAAACTTCTTCAACTACTTCACAAATATTCTCATTTTGTGTTATTTAAAAACTATTAACCGTAGGTAGTTCCAATATGCATCAAAAGTTTATTTTATCATTTTCTATACATGATCCACTAGCACAATTTTGTTTATAACTATTTAAATCTTAATGTTGACAAAATGGATCAAAATCTTGAAAATTTGCAAATTATTTTATAGTTAGAAAATTATAAAATATTCAATTTTTATAACTAAGAATTGAAAATTTAAAACAAGGATTTTAATAAATAGTTCATAGTGTGACCAAAAATCTAAATAATAAATAAACATAGGCTTTTTACTGACACATTTTTTAGTTTAAATTTGGACAAAATTACATATTTAAATCAAGAATAACGATTTTAATTATTTCTTTCTAATTTAAAAAACATTATTCATGGGTACTTAAGACTCTTTTAGAGTGTATTATTATATTGTAAACGTTGAACACATAATGCCGTTTTCAAATGTCATTCCTTAGAACATTTTTCTGAAGATTTCAATATTTTGAAAATATAAAATCAAATTTAGAACGAGTAATTGCTTATTCCATGAGTAGTGAACAATTTTTTTCGGAGTGAATCCTACCATTCCACTCCACTCATCAAAACTTAAGATTGTAGACAAGTATAAGTGTATAACTAGTTATGAAAGTATTTTATGAAATTAAAAATGTATAGCGTACCTACCTATTGCTGCTATTGTTGATATTATTTAGAAAAATAAAAAACTTACGAATGTGTAAAATGTAATAATATAACTATATATTTATTTGAAAAACCTAACCTTGAGACTTCAAATGATTTTGGGAATACAAAATATATACCCAAAAAAGTTTAAAGTTTTATAGGAAATTAAATTGCTTATCAATAAAAGATTCGCCCTGTATATTAAGTAAAAATTATAATATAATGATGTCTGTGTGGTTTTTTTTACTAAAACTTAATTTTCTTTTAGTGGTCCTCATAGTGCAACAACTGCAATATTATACTATCGTTGGACACAGAGGTGGGAAAATTCATATTAGCGGGGAAAACTAGTTTTCGGACTTATAAAATAATATATGTAGGTATACGATTCCCTTCAGCTTAACTCGATGACCTGCCACGTCGTTAACGACCGTGGAAATATAGTTTTCAGAATTATAATAATAATAACATCATCAGAATACAGTCACTATCATCTTTATGATAATTTTTATAAATATTATCATCATCAAGAAATAAAGAGAACGTTCGGGAAAGGAACGTGTGGCAGCTCCGAGAAGTCAGATGCTGCAGTCGCAACCGGACCACAGTTTGCGTAGCTACCGACTGACCGACCAATAAATTATAATATATAATAATAATACTGTTATCCTGGCATACCTAGGCTTATCGTGATATATATCAGACGTGTGTGACGCGGTTGTATGGATGTTGGTTACCAATAATTATCAAACGTATAGTTTTCCGTTTTACGCTAACGCGTTCGATACGATTTAACGTTCGTAAATTCTAGTTCAAGTATTACGCATTAGTATAATTAAACATATTTATAGTCCGTTGACTTAACTATTATTATTATTATTACCTATTGAGTTATAGCTGTATCACTAACCCCGAAAACCCAAGTTCTAGCGATTCGTTTCCGCACCTTGATAGGTATGAGTTCAATATTATGTAAATAGGTACCTATTTTATTTTGTACCTATATTAATTTATTGTTGATATTTTTAATTCTGTCCCATCAGAGTGTAAGCAGTAGGTAGGTATTATGCACATTTACATTTTTACTATTCAAGTTGACCGAACTATCATTTCTATGTATAATTAATAATTTATTAAAACAATTAACGGTTATTTGAAAACTGGTAAATTTATTTTCGATCGAATTAGATAATATGTAAGACTGGTAAATTTATCAATTTATATTATACCAATAAACATTTATAAAACAATACAAAGTCTCCAGCTTACTCCTCAAATTAAACTTAAATACAATTTGCATGCCTAATATTTAAAATATGACAACAGAAATCTTGATATCAATTTATAACGTAAAGGATAAGTTTTAACAGAGGTTATACAATATAATAATATATATTGATATAGCAATAATTGAAATTGTGAAATCAATAAAAATTGTTAACCTATTCACTGCCTAACTGATTTTTACACTGCAACATGTCCCTGACATATAATTTTACTTTTATTATACCTACTTATTATGTTTCAATTCTTCCTTATAATATCTATTCAAAAAATACCAAAGGAGCTTGTGATTTATGATCCTTCTAAAATCACTATGTATAATTGATTATTCAAGCA
>PVMI01024811.1:5778-22810 GCA_008528875.1 Aulacorthum solani
TATTTTTGTAAAACAATTTCTGCAAAAACATATTAATGTCCAATACTTTTAATATTTATGCACGATATTATTATATAGTGCTCCCGTAACCAGTCGGGTTGGATATCGTTTAGAGTTCTAAACGATGGTAATTTTTGTAAAAATAAAAATTAATTGATTATAATATTAAGCTTTTCTCAGTGACAATAATTTTAGCTAAGAAAGACCCGTCATTTTCCCGAGTAAATATTTCATTTTTTATTACAATCCAATTGTAACGTAGATAATCATTATAAAGATGATAATGACAATGGCAAATGAATTGCCTCGACCCAAATGCAATTAAATTGAATTTCGTACATTATGTTATATTAAAAATTGTAATTATTATAATTATTGTGTAATAAATTATATCTATAATAATTTGATGAGTATGGGGTATCGGTGTACCACGAATTCAGACAATAATTAATGATATGGGAATAGAGAGCGTAGATAATAAGGCTGTGGCTATAAGAAGTATATAATAAATATGATGTACGCGACACACCGTCAACCATAGAGACATAGAACTCACAGTGAGTAGGTGCCTACCTACGCCGATTATTATCTTAGTTATTATTAATGGTGTACAAATGTGAAATCATTAAAAAATATATAGTAGGTATATAATTTTTTATTTCACGACAACAGCTACGAGCGGCTGCTGCCGTTCTCTGATGACAGAATATTATGAATGATGATACAAGACGATTCCATTATCATTTATTATTACGCGCCGGTGTCGATAACGAAAATCACGGTACCGTACGATAAGCGAAATTGGTGTGGTCACTGGGCCTGCGGGTGAGCGGTGTAGAACCAAATAATAACCATAATTATTATTAATGAAAATATATATACAGTGACTTTAAAAATATAATAAAAGTGTTTCAAAGTCTCCAACAGTGTCGACTGTCAAACGTTATCAAGTACCGCGAACGTTACGAATACGTCGAGCCGAGTTGTTTCTCGATAATATCCGCAATTATAAGACAATCGGCCAAAACGACTTGTCATTAATAGACATATTGAGAAGGGATAACCTGCACCGTTCGGCATTCTAACCCCGCAGATATTAAAAATATTAAAATACGAGTATATTGCGTAACGTTATTTTAATGATGTGATTATCCGACTACTTTCTCTTTACAACCAGTCCATTAAATGACGACAGTGTTCTTCAACAGTACGTGGACGCCTGTTCTTCGTTGTGTAATTAAATATTCGACAAAGCGAACAAGGAAAATGGTGAGTTATTAAATACGATGATTTATTCGGTGTGTAATGTAAACTATATAACATGATATGTATTGATAGTACCACCAGATCTCTGAATACAGCTGTGGTTGAGCGTGGCTCAAAATCAATGAACCATAGATTAGTTTTCTATTTTGTCGCAGTCTTTTATGTGTCAATAGTATTAGTATATTTTGTAATAATAAAGTATTCCTTAACCAGAAAGAAAAATATTAAAAATTCCATAAGGGTTTGGGGCGTGGTCAGTGTCTATCATCATTAAACCAGGAACACCGTGGGTATGTCCTCGAGGCCTCAATTTATGGCAATAATAAAAAGGTGGCAGCCCATAACACTAAATAGGTGAATTTTTTTAAATGGTGGTTTCTTACAACGTGCTGACCGAGAATTATTTTACTAGCCAACTGGATATAGTAAACTATCATAAAATGTATTTGTGATTTATATACTATATTTTAACATCAACTGTACTTAAATGTGTAGATACATCATTTCTAAAAAATATGGTATTATAAATATATTTTTTTATAAAAACTGACATTACTTTTGGAGGATTAAAATTACATTAACTATAGGCATTTGTTGCAAGCTTATGAAAAATTAAACAATAATTAATAATACAAATGTATAGGTATAATTAATAATATTGAAAACCAAACCATGATGTCTATTATTTATTTTCTGTAGGTACCTACCTACCAGAAATACATATATTTGGGCTATCTCCCAATATGCTGTCTACCAAAAAAATATGCAGTCCACCAATGAATGTGGTCTATTATGTTAAAAATTGCAGTATAGTATGCATCTAACTACATTTTATATTTAAAAACATAGTGATATATATAAGTGATTTTTAGTAAAAAAATGTATGCAATTTCGAGAATAAAAAATTGCTGTTATGGATTATTCATAAAACATAATTTCATATCTTTTAAAAACAAATCAAAATTATTACCACATTTATTTAAGTCTTGCAACCAATACTCAGCTTTGCACCTCTCTAATAAGTCATAAATAAAATAAATTAAATTAATAGTTATAGTTTTATGGATTATATGCACAAGGAAGTACAAAGATAAAATGGTAAAAATACCAATGTGAGAATTTGATCTATGATAGAACACAAAACATATATACAAACAAGTACACCGCATACAATACTAATATTTATAGTTAGTAGTAAACAACGGTAGACCATATATTGGGAGATTGTCTATATTAATTGTTGTTATTTATTTAGCTAAAACATTAATTATTGATTAAAAACCCCATCTAACAATTTAGTTATATTACAGTCCAGATAAAGTTTATCATATTAAAAATTGCAATGCAAATTTACTAAATTTTCATACCTAATTAAACATTTTCATAATTATTGTTGAATGGATTAACTAGTTGAACATGTAGTTAATTGTTTAATTATCCTCTATGAAATAAAAAAAAAACAAGATTCCACCACATAGGTAAGTGGTTCTTATAGCAATTTTAAAATACACATGCATAATTTTTTTTATAAGCATTTAAAATTCACATTCTTACAAAATCTGTGAAAATCAAAAAAATATGTATATAATTGATTTGTACATTTGTATTGGTTTGTGTTCATGGAATTAAAAAAAAAGTCTATTGTAAATCCATATGCATATTTTAAGAATGATTCAATTTCAAATTTTTTTGACATTGAATACTTACACATAAAATAACAAGTTATCCTTGAATAATTTTGATATTTTTTTATTATTAAGATAATATTTATCATAGAAACATAAAATATTCTACCATCACATAAATTATTATTTTCTACACATAGTGAAATTTTAAAAGTCTTTAGACTAATTTCAACCTAAATGTTAAGCTGTTTACTAGCTAACTCTTTTTTTTTTTTATCAATTATATCATGTTATTTTACTTCAGTATTGACTGAAGAAGACGCCACACCCGCATGTGTTTTCTTTGTCTTACCCACGCACGGTATGGCAAATTTTCGTTCACTAGTTTGAATAGTGTGCTGTAAGTTTTGATATTAGAGTCAATTGATCAATTATCAAACTTTTAGATAAGAACATTTTCTGTGTTCTCTCTTTGGTTTTTTACGATATTTTAATTTTTAAGTAAGCTGTGAGTATTTTCAAATATTAATACTTTACATACTCATAACTCATCTAAAAATTTAAATATGTTAAAAACCCAATGAGAGAACACAGAAAATGTTCTTATCTAAAAGTTTGATAATAGGTCAATTGACTCTAATATCCAAACTTACAGCACACTATTCAAACTA
Source organism: Aulacorthum solani (assembly GCA_008528875.1). Taxonomy (NCBI): domain Eukaryota; kingdom Metazoa; phylum Arthropoda; class Insecta; order Hemiptera; family Aphididae; genus Aulacorthum; species Aulacorthum solani. Next base: position 9,341 of record PVMI01024811.1, read on the forward strand.
GTGAACAAAAATTTGCCAAGCCGTGTGTGGGTAAGACGGAGACAACACATGCGGGTGTGACGTCCTCTTAAGTTAGTAGCACCTTGTAATATTATAAGAAATATTATAATAACAATAACCACCATAATATATACTCTGTGTAAATAAGTTTAATCTACCATATTATTGATATTAATAATGCAATATAAATATATTATTATAATAAATTCTTCACAATCATATAATATTGGCTGTACTTGTTTCTGCTCAGAATGGATTTTGCATTTCGCAGAACAACTTTCCATGTTTTTTTTTTTTTCCCCCAATTAATTTAAAAAGTACTGGGATTTTTTTTTACATTTGGCCTACTAAAATTATCTAACTAAATCTAATTTGCTTCCAAAAACCACCCTCAAATTTAAGGATTAAATTATTTTAACTGCTCCGAAAAATTATGACCAAAAGAAAAAACATATAGTGTAAAACCAATATGTACATTCATCAAAATCTAAAATATGGATAAATTATTTATTTTTTTTAAGAATTTAATTTAACATATTTTGATGTTTTAAGAATGTGCATTCATGTGTGTGATTTGTTTTAGCCGAGTCTATTAACCAAAGAACAGAGGGAAGAATTACTCCAGCCATTACTCTCTAACCAATGGTCATTAGTAAAAGACAGAGATGCCATATACAAGGAATTTTTATTCTCTAACTTTATTGAAGTATGTACATTATATAATCATTTAATAATTATATTAATTTTACCTTTTATAATATTTTAATAACTAGGCTTTTGGGTTCATGACTCAAGTAGCATTGAAAAGTGAAAAAATGGATCATCATCCTGAATGGTTTAATGTGTACAACAAAGTGCAAGTTACATTATCCACACATGATGTAAGTGGTTTGTCTTCAAACGATGTTAATCTTGCTACATTTTTGGACAAAACAGAAAAAAGCATTAAGTCATCTTCATAATTTATATGTAATAAATATAAATTATATGTAGAAAAGTACAAAACGTGTAATTATTCATTACTCTTGTTATTTGGTAAATAACAATTGAAGAGTTCGGTACTAAAACCATCTATATCTATTATACTATTTTCAAAATATATATTTAAACATTCTTTTATCTATAATAATGTTGTCTACATTTTAGTGTAATAATCGATATCTCCTTCTATTAGATAAGCTAATATCATAAAAATGGAAATGTCTATTACACAGCTTGGTGCAATAACCAGGTATTATTTCATAGTTCCTGAACAATTTAAAAATACGGAGAGAGCCTGTTATTCTTGAATTGAACCCTTAAATTTTGCTGGAAAGATTTAAAAGCTAATTTTATTTATCATTAGTTTAGTATTTGTTTTAGTGTATTTAACTGAATAATATTAGATGAGCTTGGAAAAATATGTGTTCATAAAACCAATTTCAAATTTAACAACCATGCATCACTGATGCAAAGCATAAATGGTATTCAATTATTTGTATGGCAAAAAAAAAAAAATAATAATAATATTGGGCAAGGCACTAAGATTTATTAACATACAACAAAACAAAAATAATAATAAATAAATAAATATCCTGTGGTATCTTGCTATATTTGTATAGCAATTTTATTTTTAATAGAAACAATACTCAGAGAAATTGACTATACGGGGTGTCCCGTGAGGATTTACCTGTTAGCCGTAGAGGGGGAACCAGACAAAAACTAGTTTTTTGCTGTTTTACCTATTAACTAAAAAATGATTATAAATCATAAAATTAATGAAAATAAAATGCTGAATGTTCAACATTTTCAAAAAAATAAACTCGACAAAATGGGTATCTTCAATTGTTTCAAAAATAAAAATTAAAAAATTAATTTTTTAACTGTTTTACCAAAAAATTTAATTTAATTAAAAAAAACAAATTTATGTAGTGCTTGTATTTGTGAGTCTTATGAAAAAAACAGATTTATAATATTTTTATTATCTCAGGAGATTCGCAGTGGGTAAATCTTCACAAGACACCATGTATAATGTGCAATTCAATTACTTTTATAATTTACAAAGCATAGGTTAGGTAGGCTAGGTACTGGTTTTTATCTGTTTCATTGTAATTAATCTAAAGATTATAAATTACTTTTATTCACTTTGTTAACAATTTATACATAAATATATATTATGTATGGTATGAAATATGTCAAGTACAAGTCCTTTTGTGAACATTCATTGATTATTATTAGTTAACAATAGACTTCTATAGAGATCACATTTAAAAGATTATCATTCAATGAAATATAAGTATGAATAAGAGATATTTATTTATTTTCATTTTTTAAATTAAGAAATCAAAAATAAATATAATTGATAAATTATAAAAATCATCTTAACCTGTAACCTACAACTGACAATATAATCTTGCATCACAGAAACATGAAAATTGACAATGAATTAAATAAAATAAATATTTTATTTCATAATTCACCAAAATAAGGACGATTGTAAAATAATTTGTTTTGTTCTTTAACATGGCCACATGTACCTACATAGGTAGGTACTAATAATATTATTCAACAAACAAATTTGTTCCACATCAAATTAATTTTGCTATATTTAAAAAAAAAACTTAAATACTGATATCTGAAAATTAGTTATTTTTTTGAAGGAATTGGATATTGTTTGCTTATAGTGTATAACTATAAAAAAAACATACATGATAATTATTTATAAAATGTGATATTATCATCATTATATATTCAATTTATATATGAATTCAACATGTTTTTTGAATCACACAGTTTTCAAAGAAATAAAATCGATAATGAGTATATATCATAATATTATACATAATGTCAATATCGAAAATATAAACTATTTAAAGAAAACGATTTAGTACTTAAGCTTTTTATAACAAATTGTTTAAATATCAGTATAGAAGTAGGACTTTGATTATGTAAACCTCTGTTATTTGAACTCTTTATTAACAAATCTACTGTTGACTCATCCTAACATCTCCAGGTTTCTTCCAGGAGTCCCCGTTGTTGTTTGCCATCTTTTTTAATTAATGTAAGCATCAATTGTTTAAATTTTGTGATTTTAAATTATTTACTGATGATCTAAGGATTATTGCTAATATGACTTCAATGGATGACTAGCTTAATTCAAGATGATCTAGACAAATTTATTAGTGATTGATGCCTTCCTAATGAACTTAAGTTAGTTATTAGACAGCTGAATGTTTTTAAATGTATTTTTTTTCTAATAATAAAATGAATGGTTATTATTATACATTTATATCTACCTTTGTTTAGGTAGCTATACTTTTTTAAAAAAATTTTCATAGTATTAAATAAAATCAATAGCTTATTAGAAAAAATCAATTAATTGACACCTTGGTCTAAAAGTACCTACTTTTAATAAGTGGCTTCTACTGTATAAACAATTTATGGTTATTCGTTTTTGAATTACCTACAACCATAGGAAATAATTCCATGAGAATTCGTTAACTTTAAAAGCTCATAATTTTTTTTTTTTATTGACATTCATAAAAAAGTAAAATAATGGAAAATTGAAAATGTCTATAAAAAGTTTAAAAACAATGAAAAGGATATTGAAAATTATGTCATAATATATAAAAGTGGTTAATATAAACATTTATTAAACATTTTAAGCATTTAAGGTTATTTATTTTAGTTATGCCAAAATAAGTAAATCAATTTTCTATACATTTTTTCTTAATTCCATCATTATTAAATCAATACTCAAAAAAAAAATAATAACCGTAGATAGGTATCTACTTGAAATTTTCACCAAATATTTATATTATCAATATCTAAATAATATGGCATAAAATAAATTTCTTTTTGATCAATTTATAGATATTTTTAATTTTTAACATTTTTTTTTTCTATTAATATCGATAAAAAAAAGTTAGCGAATCGATTTTATTGTTATGAGCATTTGATATTTATATTTGTACAAAATTAATTAAAATCGAGAAAATTCGATAATTATTGTGTAGGTTATACAATACTAAATATATAAAGTATTTTTGTAGCCAAATATGCCTGAAAATGTAATACAAAGTTCCTCGTAAAATGCTTATGCTGCGTAACCAAGAATATCTAAAAAATAATCACTTTTTTTTATAGACATTTGAAGGTTAAATTTAGGTGATATTAGATATCTATGACATATGTAAATATAGAATAACGTTTTCAGTTATTTTGTTGTAATTTAAAAAAATGATTTGAAAACATTTTTATATGTTATTTTTTTACTATACGCAATGGCATTTTCAAAATAAAATTTAAATTCAGTTTAAACTATAATAGCCCGCATACATAGATATACCACGAACACTAACCTATATTCATCACGTGTTACGGTTAGTTGGTATTGATATTGAAGTTTACACAAGTAATAGGCAAAACATAAATCATATAAATACATATATATATACTATTATACTAATTAATGAGGAATATAATAAATGAGATGTTTTTGCCCAAAATTAATTCAATCTAGGTACTGCATTATACTTATAGTAAAATTATTTACTATAATAGCTAGAAATATAAATAAATCAAAATGTACTTCAACCAATATACACTGAATACTGACAGTAATATTACTATAAAATGTATATTGTATATATATATATATATATTTACTAGTACATAGGCGTAATTAAGGCTGCCTCCTAGGTTTATCCATAGCCCCTCCAGTTTTTTAATTATATTTTATTTTAAAATATAATAATGAAGGTCTATGCTGTTGATACAATTTTAGCTCCACCCAGAAAAATTTCCCTAGTTGAGCCTATGACTGACACAGTGTCTTCGCTCAATGTCGGGGGGCTGGCAAAAAAACATTTACAATACACCAATAAATAAATATTGATTTGAAAATTCTAAAAACCAATTTGCAGTTAATTTGCAAAATATTGCCATACTTTTCGAATTGATTGAACAAAATCGGTGGCCAACTTCACACACATAAAAAATAAAAACTATCTTAGCGTCACATTTTGGTCACCTGTGCTGGAAACCGATAGGTTAATTGTAGGTAAACTGTGCCCACTTAAAACAGAGGCCGCCTAACTTCAGGCGACAGGCATAAAAAATTGAATATCTTTTTATCATACTTTGGGAAAACGAAATAGATTTGGATTTCACTTTCATATTTTGTTGCGGGTCATCTATAGTATAATGAGTTTTCCCCCACAATATAGCATAATTTATGTTAGCATTGAGGAAAATATAGATGGACAATTTGAGGACCTAAATTGTAAATTGTACTAGGTAGTACTTATTTATAAGGTACAAGCACAGATTATATTAAACTAGTATTTTATATAATCTGTGGTACAAGGTTCATTGTTAAATATTAAGTATTGGTACTTCCATATATATATTTATTACGATGTTTGTATCATTATTCATTTAGGTAGTAGATATTTTGTAATAATCTATACCCTGTGGTGTACAAAACTAAATAATTCTACATACTTAATTGGAAAGAAATCCTAAATACGGCCTTGAAAAACCTATATTATAAAATATTTTACAAACCGTCCAGCCAGGGGCAAAAATCATTACCTAGTTAAATATTTTAAGCATCACATATTTTGTGTTTGATAGCTATGTATTTATGAATAATAATTTAAAAAATATGCTTGCATCTATATATGTATATAATATATACTTACCCACTATACCCAGTACTGTACAGACAGTAGTAGTACCTATTTATCTAAAATAATTAACATTCGGGTAGTATAATATATATTTTTGTATATATTAAATTTAAATACATCGTATATACATTCGTATAACACGATGATAATATATAATATATAGGTACTGGGTGCCTATTGCCTATATAGGTTGCTGATAGTACTTATTAGTAAGTACATCTTACTGACATTTAAAAAAAAGTTCATACCAACAATTTAACATATTATATTCAATAAACAGTAATTATATAGGTACCATATAATAATAAGTTATTATTTATAATATAATATTTTTTTAAGTGGGCATTGTTAAAAAAATACTCATGTAGATACTTAGGTGCATGCAATTGAATACAAATTTCAATCGGCATTGTGATAATACGAATTTAAAAAACGAGACAACAATTATTACACGCTTCGCGGGACACGGAAATAGAACAATTAAAAACAATCCCGTTTAAAGGGGAAGACGTGAGGTCATCCCAGTTCAACTTAGGTACTTGGACGACACGGATGAAATTGCCTCTGGTAACCTATGCGGTGGTCACCGTATACTATGTGTATATTGCATTATGCACTATAAAATGGTCTTTTGCCGTTGCTTTCTAGCTGATGATCGCAGTAGTAATTAATATTCATCGTGTTTCCTTTTAATTCCGAAATATGGAATGATCTGCAAGGAATATGTATCAAAATCTTAAATATTCATTTGTTGACTATTTTAAAATTGTTAGCCTTTTCGTTTTGAGCATGATACACAGTACAAATAACATTTTTTTAGGTAGTATCTCGTATTTTCAACACCAGAATTGATGGAACTAATTTTTTTAAAGTCATTTTGAAAATTTAATTGTGGTTCTAAAACCAAAATTGATTAAATTACGACCAGTTAAAGTTAGGCTGAATACATAATTACTTAAAATACTGAAATTTCATGGTGATTTCGAAATTTGTAGGATGATTGTTGAGTGTTGACAAATTAAATTATTCATTTAAATTAAAACTAAAATTATTGTTGTAATTCAGTTAATGTTGGTTTTGCTACCAGTCGGTTAAAAGGTCAACATTAATCAAGACTTTTCAAATCTAATGTTTTCTTTTAAAAAAGTACAAGTAGTTTTATACCATTGCGCATCACTGAAGGACTATCAATTTTAAGATCGTCGAAAATGTATATTCCAGTATTCCTTACCTCTCCGAAAACACGATTTTAGTTTAAAAGTATCACGGGACAGAAATATTTCGTGTAACCTTTAAAATAAATCACACGGTATAGAGTTTAAGAGTTCAATCAGTATACGTTGTGCTCGTTCCGTCAATCGTAAAAAAATTTAATCTAAAAAATAAATAAACAATATGAATGCCGAATCACATTACATATAGTCAATAGCCAATAATACAGGTATTATAAGTGAACTATATGCGGTCGAGGATTCTATTACGGATAGATTACGGTCAAGTCTAAGTAGTCTAACCCACATATTTATTATTATTATTATTAAATTGAAGGAAACATAGCAATAACCAAATATTGATCGGTTTTTAAAAAACCATATTTAAAAATAGAAAATAATTGCTCAGACAGTCAGACTCAACTCGAGTGGTGAACTGTTGAAGTGTTCAACCAAATAATATACCAATACATGACGTAATACAATTCGCTCTGCTGTAGTGCTGTATTTGAAGTAGATTTCGAGTTGTCACACTGTAACGTACACAATTTAATGCGAAAATTTAATTTTGTATACAAAGAATATTATACCTACATACTGATGTATCAGGTCTCTACGAGTTATGGTTTATATTTTTTAAATTATAATTAAAATCACTTGAAAAGAAATCGTTATTTTTCGTTTAAACCTGAAATATAGATATCTATACCTATCCAATTTTGTAATAATGTTGGAATTTCAAATGGTTATATTGAAATTGCGACTATTAGTTTTCGATATTTATTAATCGCTGTAAAAACAATCACGAGAAACCTAGTACAACATTTTCAATCCTCATATCATTACACTTTAGGTATATAAAAAAAAATCGGGGAAGTTGCTATGCTGTCGTACTTTAAATTAGGTAAGAATAGTTGATGAAGTGCCTATCTCAAGAACAATTATTGTATTAAATTTGCAAGATTTTTAACCAAAAAACAGATGATATTTTATCATATATTATGATAAATCCAAATAAACCGAAAAAGTCAACAATTTCAATGGCTATAAATAGTACCAAAAAACCAAAATATTTTGAAAACTTTATTAAATTTACTATTGCTTAAGTCTATAAGATAGTACTTAGTATAAGTAAAGATTTAGTTATAATTTTAGATCTCAGTTATACAACGAAAACTTGTATTGCGTAAATATTGTTGTTTCTAGTTTTATTTTCCCAACTATTATTAATGTATTTGATCCCAATTATTTGTTTCTTAAAATAAAAATGATAATACCTAAATCCAATTCATCTATGTCAAGACTGATAAAGTAATAATAGACAAACAAAAATTGAAGTGAAATATAAAATATGTTTAGTGAAAATGAAAAAGAAATAATTTAAATAATAGTAACACTGACCACTGCAGTAATACTAATAAGTAATTGTTATAGGTAAATAGGTAATTAAAATAAAGAATGATTGTTGGCCAGTTCCATCATCCTACAGTACAAAGGATTATTTTTTAAATAATGCGTAGGACAAAATATAGCAATAGAAATAAAATGGAAAAGTCAAAAGTTCTGAAGTATCACACAAAATTAAACCTATCCGGCTATCCAATAAAAATGGAGCATCAGCTATATCAGAATTAATAATTTTTGACAAAAACATTAGATAACTATAAACCCTTCTATCACCGTCTATCTATTTTAAGTCAAATTCACGAACAACAGGATCGAAATTTTGTGGAAGGCATTCAATTTTTAAAACACGTACACAAGACTTGATGAATCTTCGTTGGACACACTGAAGCTGAAACTTATCACTAATCACTAATAACATAGCGATATGATCCCAGACAATTGTTCTATACTCGAAGACAGAATACAAACACTAGAACAAAAACGATATTTAATAGATGCAGATAAGTTAAGATCAATGCAAAGTACAAACTCGCTCAACGAAGTCAAACAATAATTGTTTAATTACTTAAGTGCTCTACACATATTTTCAATGTGTGACTTGAAACATATTTTTTGTCGAAAATTAAACTTAGATCAATCACCATACTAATACATACCTAGAGATATTTATACATAGATTATGTTAAATTAATCCCGTCAATCAGATAATAAAAGACTATAACATGATTAGGAATTCTGGAATAAATTAAGAAAAGTAGTTGCATAATTTTGAATTTTTTAGCTTCCAATGTAAACATCTAGATAACATTTTCTACTAGAAATACCTTCTTTAATGTAGAAGATTAATGCAATTTTTTTGGTACAGAACTGGCAAATCAATTCTTAGCAACACTCTGGAGTCTAAAATATTTAACAATTAAATTGCAATAACAAACTGCAGTATATATGGTATATATGTATACATTATTAACTGTCACTAATATTGTATTAATTATATAAGCTTGTAAAGTTTTGATGTTGTTTGTATTTTGAGGGTGAAATTAATAATTTTGATATCAAAATATGAAACAATATATTAAGTATTAATTTTGTGAAGATGGTAAATTGTAATACGTTTATACATTTTCTATATAAGTTGGTTTCTAATTGATAAATACAATACACTAAAGACTACACACTATAGTTTATACAGAGTCCTATTCTACAAAAATGTCCGGAGAAACAATGCTCACGGTAAAAATGTCCAAAATCAAGAATATATGCTGTGAATTGTCCAAAATTAAAAATATCAGTGAACATATCAATGGCAGGCGTGTTTAAATACTAAAATTTTCCAATATCAAAAATATTTGAAAAAAAAAAATTATAGGATTGAAATAAAAAAAAAAATGGGAAAATAAATTAGTTTATTAATTAGCCAAATTAAGTCAAAAAGAAACTAGAAAACATTCAACCAATAAAAAAAAAATGTATGTCGATTTGCAAAAATATGTGTGAAGTATAAAAATAAGAAATTAAAGAAGTATGGATATTTTTTTAGATGTTTATCATTTGCCTTTATACGTTATACACAATATTTATTTTATTTTACATATTATCTAAATATGTGTTCACTGTTTGTGTGTTAATTATCTGATTTTTTTTGGAAAACCAGAAATGTTATTTTAAATTTACTAATAATAAATAGTGATAGGTAAAGACATTTTTAATAATATTAATCATCAGACTTTTTAAAACATAAATTAACGTTGTAATTAATTTTTAGTTTGGTAGGTATATGTGTAAAATAATCTATTCAATCTATTATTTTATTTTTTGATTTTAAACAACTTTTCTAACTGCCAATGACTGTTTATTTTAGATAATTTTAAGCCGAAAATTTTTGATTTTGGACAATTTCTCACCAGACATTTTTACCTAGATCCATATAGTGTGGCCTCTCGTTATCTGGGTTGGCCTACAGTACTAGTATCCTGGGTATGTACGCCTCTGAATAAATTCCTACATTTCAAATTAACTGAACTAGTTTCTGTATCGAATAAAACAATCTCTTAACTAATACTCTTAACTATCTAGACTATAATCTTTATTACCTATAATATCATCTTTACACCACATAATAAACGAGCAATATAATTTTGAACGAGTATATTTGATTTAAGTACTTATTCCTACTTATTTATATTATTGACCGTGTTAACTACTTAGCTTTAATGCGAACAACATTATTTTTATAATTCGCAAAATCAATATTATAATATATATTATATTATTAGGTTGTTATTATTTTATTTTAATATTTTTTTCATTTATTGAATGTAATGAATAAAATATAAAATTAACTAGAAGTGTAATTTTATTTTGGATTCTGAGCGTGGCGATACATGTATTGATTTTACAATGATATGGGTTTTTTTGTCTGGAATCACTTTTAGCAGAAAAAATACGCTCTGATCTCAAATTTCTATTGACCTCCTAAAAATAACAGCTATATCCGATTTGGTAATAGAAACCAAATTTCTATTTAGGTTTCTATTACCAAATCAGATATAGCTGTTATTTTTAGGAGGTCAAAGTACAAAGTTCTCAGTACTTACTCTTTATATGATCGGGACAAAAAAAACAATATAATTTTTAAAATTTAAATATTAATATTAAAATAATTGTTTAACTTTGGTTACCGAAAAGTTAGACCTTCACTTGATCCCTTTCGATTTATTTTAATCCTTTTTCGATAAATGTTGATAACAAATTTATGGTTTGATCAAAATGCTTGAAAATGTAATAAAAGATTCCTCATAAGTAGTTAATACTGTAACTAAAAAATCAATCACTGATCATTTTAGAATTTTAGATCAAAATGATAAAATAATTTTTGGTTCATACTAAAAAGTTGTAAAAAAAATGTACATTGGCCTCTTTTAATAAAAATCCCATTCTCCTATAGAAGTAGGCAGGTACCTTAAATCTATATACTATCTTAAAAGCAATGAAATTCAATTAGCAATCAAGATATAGTTGATTATCTTTCAAGGATGATGAATATTCATAATGTTAAGTTAATGTCTTTCAGATTACACTATTTTAATATAATTAAATATTATCTACTACATACATCATAGTTTGTGTTATTAGTATTAACTCCTCACCACATATTATCTATTTAAAGTTTAATGGACGGTGTTTGAATCTATTTTAAGATAAATATCTAAATAGATACATAGATTATCTAATTAACATATACAGGGTTTTATTTATATGGGTATATATTATTTAAACTGTACAGGTGCTAAACTGCTCTTATCATATTATAGTAACAACTGGTTTTTTGTACCCTATTATTATTTTGGTATACATATAGGTAATAAGTTACAACTTATACCACCATCTATATCTACTTGCTACCAGTAGCAAATACCACGGCTATCTGATATATTAAATTTATTAACCAAAGTTAAAAAACCAGAATTTTATTTATTATTTCTTCAAGTACCTATAAATTAAATTTTATCAGTAAAGTTGCATTACAACTACAAAAGTACAGAACAGATGTATAAGAAATGCAATTGTCTATAGTGGAACTCTTGGGAAAAACATTTAACATACCTGCAGTGAGGTTAAATCATTTAAAACGTAAACAAACAGTGAAACACTTGTTTGACTCATGAATATTTTTATTTAAAATTAAAGATTTAGAAAAACATATAAGGACCTATACATAGGAATAACTATTTGGTAAATAATATTTCAAATAAATTTCGGTTTTAATCTATTTGTACCTATCAGTATTTTTTTCATTTCGACCTCTAAATTATATAATTAAGAATTTATCTAACTAATTAAGTGTATGATACCTACCATGATCCATGATTACCATGATAAAATACAGGCTACGCTACTATGCCCAACTTCTACTTGTATAGTTGTATAAATAAACCACTACCTGAATCTAAAACAGTTTCTTTTAAGCTGTATGTAGATTCTAAGCTATCTACATTTTGGGTGTTGTTTATAGGTGGGCTTAAAAAAAAATTATAAAAATAATAATTTATCATGATATGTATTACCTTCTGTTATTATTGATCATTCTATTATATCTTATATTTTATTTTAAACGGGTGCCAATTTCTAATAATAGTAATAAATTTACAATACTATATAAATACGAGAATATCATGACTAACACATACGTCGATAGTATATTAGTATTTCCTGTATTTAACACTTATAAATTGTAACGATGGAACACAAATTATTTAATATACAGTAACATTAATTAAATTATTAAGAATTAACTAATGCATTGTACTTTAAATCAAAGTTAGGTATATGTATAATACAATTAATTTAAAAAGTAAATATTATAGGTAGGTACTCAATAAACGTATGTTATGCATGTTTTACGGAATCGTATAAATAATTAAATAATTTGAGAGTTATTTATTAATTCATATAGTAGGTATCATATATTATAAGTACAGTCTGCCTCTTTGTCTTATTTAATTTATATTTTCGATTTGAATATTTAAATCACAAAATATTTACATAACATTAAAGTTATTATTATTTATACAGTTTTACCGGAAATCAGTAAAATATAATATCGAAATATTTACATTAAATTAAATTAAAACCTAGGAAGTGCATATTAGTACAAGATAGCACAGAGGCGATAAGCGGAATTCATTAAAATAAAATGGAAAGTAATATAAGCTGAAAAACTCTCCAAAAAGTTGTGTATGCAAATATAATAATTATATGTGGAGAAAGAAAGATCATTGAAAAATATGTGATCTGTTAAAGAAAGTGAAAGAGAAAACACGTAGGTAGGTGTTCTGTATAGTATTTTACCGTTCGTAATTTTTATAATAAATGTGACATAACTCAACTTTCGCTGGTTAGTTGATCTTAAACGTTTGTTGTTGAATAAAGATTTTATAAGCTCCGATATTATGCAATATCTACTGTAATAGTACAAGGAGTAACTTCTGAGATTAATTTTTAGGTTTCTAATTTCTATATTTTTCTATTAAGTCTAACACATAACACATTTAATACCTATAGCCTATTATTAACTAAGTGCTCATACGTTAGTCCTATACAGTTTGATTGGTCGCTCTAGTTTTACCAAAACAGTTAAACATTTCTAAACTAGTCACTAGGTGCAGCAAAAATAAAAT
>PVMI01024826.1:0-16131 GCA_008528875.1 Aulacorthum solani
TATTTGGAATAAATACTCGAATACTTATGATGTACAGTATTCCAAATACTTTTGAAATACTTTTTAGTTTTTGTTTTAAATATCAAACCAATGATACTTTTTTTCGGAAAAATTTGAAATTAGCTCCAACAATTGTATAATTTAATAGTTTTAAATATAATATATAGTGAAAGTTGTTGATACTTGATTTAAAATGTGTTTGATATTGTAACGATTTCCAGAAAAACGAGGAAAACAATAATTGTAAATAGAAAGTACTTTGTTATACGAATAAAATACTTTAAACAAATATTCTGCATAACTATTTAGAAAATTATTTTAAAAGTTTTGTAAAACTGTATTGTATTCGGATTACCAAGACTGCATTCAATGTAATTTGTATACTTATGTATAAGTTAAAATGCACGTTATACTATTATACCATCCTATGAAGAATTAAATGAAGTGTGACAAACTAACAAATAGTAACATTTGAAACGTAAACAGAATTTGTGTGTTTAATAAATATCTGCTAATATGTCATTATTTAATGTAAGTACCTACATCTCAATTTATAACTATTATATCAATTATCAACATACCTTCTATTGTATAAATTCCTAATAGTCTTTCTAATTGATGTATGTTAAGTATTTAAACAAGTTAAAAGGATACGAATTATAACCAAAGTTTCTGTTAATTATTATGTCTATATATGTTAGGTATACGGTACAATGTGCATTCCTAATTTTTCACGGGTTATTAGTTTCCTAATAAGTGTAGCTAATGATCAACACTAATGGAATTTAAAAAAAAGCTAGTGGCCCATTATTTATCATTCGGCTTCAATAACATCGATGAGTAATAGGAAGTACTTGGAAATAAAATAGGTATGTGGTAGGGTAAAACAAATCTTAAAAAATAATCAATTTTACTATTTATCTGCTTACTCATAAAAATACTCAACTAATTGTATTTTATTGTACTTGGTTTTCACGAAAAAATTTAATCAAATTATAATTATAGTTTCTGTTGATTGTATGATATTCGTGTTCGAAGAAAAAATAAATGACTGTAGAAATCTTAATCTAAAAAGTAAAAATATTTTATTACTAAAATAATAAATTAATAGGTATACGAGTAAATAGTATCTAATAAAAACATAAATACAATATATTTTATATGACTCATATCAATAAGTTTTTTCTTTATGGTTGGATAATGTTAATTACTAATTTATATATAAGTTATAAACGTAAAATATCTTTAAAGTAAATTCCAGGAAACATAATATTTATAACGTACTAAATTGTCAGCACTCTATATAGCAATCTGGACACGAGTGATTAACAGTATATCTATATTATATTATAATAATACATAATATTATGTTATATAAAACGGATAATAGTCACGTGTATGACTTATAAATATGCTAATTTAAAAAAATATTAATATGATACCACGTATGATACAAAGTACATACATTATACCTATCAAATATTATTTCGTACTGGATTCGTTAAATACACTTGACATTTTTATAAAAACCAAAAGTAACTTTATAATAATGTTTTAGCCACCGTATTAATATTTTAGTTTTATTCAGCAAGTTCTGTCTGCAGTGAAAAAATAATATAATATATTTCAACAATTATTTATATTTTAATAATTGTGTACAAATCAATTGAATTTAAATGTATTAATTTAATTAGAGCTGAATAAAATGACTGTTATATTTAAAATAACATTTCTTGTAGGTATTTTAAAGATATGAATTTGGTAGCAATTTACATTGGTAAAATTATCATAAGCGATAGAGATTTTACAAATCAAAATGCAGTTACATTTTTCACTTAAGTTTATTGTAAAATAAACAAATAATTTATTGTTATTGTTATTATTATTTACTATTTTAATACATATTTATTTATGTATATCTTACGAAAACATTCAACTATAAAATATTTATGACTAGAAAATAGAAATCTAAATCTAATTTTTACTAAATTACATACTAAAACCTCTTACTAAGTATATACTATCACTATAATACTAGTAACCGAATCACATAATCTTTGAGAATTCGATTGTAACCTGCACTATACTATTAAGACATTATTAGGTGTTATTACATAAATTAAATTGGTGTTATTTCTATAAGTTACTAGTTAGTATGATATTCAAGTAAATTTTAATATCAAGTACAGTTAGTTGACTATAATCCACTTTTTTCATAATCCACTAGTTGTATAATTTAACAGTCCGTCATCTTATTAACGTAAGCTAATCACTATGATTAAGTATAATAGTTCCAGTAATTCAAAATAAAAAAACACGCTATTTCAATGAGATCTTTTCCAGTTGTTCTTGTTATTTGTAAGTGTAATATATTATGTATTATAATTTATAGTTCAGAATAACAAAATAATTGAAAATCTAAACACACTCCTGAATAAATTATTATAATTAATATTTAATATAATATCGATTGGTTATTAATTATTATACATTTATAAGGTTGTCAGGAATATATTTATTATTTATCTTCATATGCTTCTATAGAAAAAAAAATCATATATCTATATACGTATGCATATTATATTATATGGTAAGATTACACTTATTTTAAACATGTTAAAATAATTTTTGAATACATAATATTGTCGTTGTTCATTGAAGTCAATTTAAATACGTTTATAATATTATTAAAATATACCAATCTCAACCACTTCATATTTCATAATATTTTCAAACGCGTATTTTAGTTCGTTTAAAATATTTTAGCATACCATACAATAATATATATTAAATATAATTTTATATTTTGAATTTCTAAACAAAAAATTGGGAATTGACAAGCTCGTCCGACTAATCGTGATATACATCTGCAGATGCAGTGTCGAGTATATATTTATGTATTTCTTGTCCGTAAATAAATCAACATTTTATTCATTCGAAATTACCATATATAATATCATAAACAAGTCATTGAACATTTTTTACGTTAGATTTTATAACGATTTTTCGAATATAAATATTTTACGTTCATGAATATAATTCAAAGGTGACAAGTAGGTACATAAACGTTATCCAATAAAAGGGATGTATTATAATAAAACTTCAATATTATATAGAAGACACTATAGATGCATTATATAGGTACAATTTTAGTGGGTCATATCTAAGGTTTATTTTTTCTACTTAGTCTGAGAGAAATAGGCCTACCAGCGGTGGACTGAGGAATTTTGAGAGAACATGTAGTTAACAAATAAATAGTATACACCCATCCCTTTTTTCGATATGTAAAATATTTTTTATTCGTTGTCATGCTTATAACACTATTTTATTCATATACTCGTAACATATTATATTGTTGTGTATTTCTGTTATTATTGTAATTTTTTTTATCGTTTTAGAATGGCATAAAACACAAATGGAATAGTGTTCGACAGACTGAACACTGACTGAACAGCGTCTGAAGTCGTCATTGAAATCCTCGACAGAGACATTTGGCCACAGCTTGACCATATTATACATCAAATACTTGTTTAAGTCCACCGTGGTGTAGAAATCACCAGACGTGCTCCTAAGCAAAACCAACCTCCGCTACAAAGATGTCTTCTAAATTACCACATAGTTCTTTTATCCCCTATACCAAGAATACGTGGATTACTCCGCCAGATATAATGTGGATGAACAATTAATCAGACGTTATTTGTATATAATATATTACCTACATTATTATGTATATGTATATTACATTATCTGTTCCACATAACATAATACTTAAAACACTGATGACAATTATTTTTAATGACTATTATTATTATCGTCTTCATTCATCACCGTTACCTATGTGATAATATTTATTAACTATTTTCCGACAACTAAAATCGGGTGAACACACTTATATCATATTAGGTATACTGTTAGATATAGTTTGGTATTGATTTTTATCAGTCCAATAGTTTTGTTTTAAAAAACTAACACTCAGTGTGCATCGTTCTTAACGTTCAGCGGCCCAACGACTTTATGCACTTCCCGAGTTTCAAGGAATTTTGTTTTGAAAACTAAAACATACATATAAGTATACGACTACATAAAAAAATTAAAAGAAAACAATTCTGTGTTAAAATAAAAAAAAATAATTATAATTTCACTGTCGCCTTCAACATAAAATAAATAAAAATGTGTTTTTAAGGTTTGATTTATAGATCTGAAGCAAAAATTTTTATTAAGTTAACAGTCGACTGTATCTCATAACTTCGTGGGGCATCAATATGAAATGTTTTTGGAGTTGATCCAGAAATCACCGATCGTTGCGTGGTGGCACTCCGCACGCGCTATACGAAGGTAGTAGTTTTCGGCGACTGTTTTGCTCGTACATTTATTAATCATTATCCAATGCTCGCGGAAGAACAGACATTTGACGACTTACATAAAATATTTTAAATAAATGACTATAACTTTTGCACAATAGTTTTCCCCAACAGGCTCGTAATAAAAACTTTATATAAAATTGAAAAACATATATTTTTACATCCTTCAGTCCATGTAAAGTACATGATCGAGTATTAGTTATTACGAGTTCGGATATTATTCTAACCTAATGAAGATTCGTATTGATGACGTATAGGTACGCCACTCACCAGCTAGCCTAGTGGTGACTAATCAAATAATATTAAATAGTAGGTACGTCTAAATAGAGACTAAATATATATCGACAATTCGATTACTATTATATACTTATGATATTGTATGTCAAAAGCTTGATTACTATACGCACCGGGGATTCTAATCAGCTGTAGCAGTACTAAAATATGCTTAAAACATTAAATATGCGAAAATTGTTTCTATATGCATTACAGTAATTCCTGAGCTTACCGTGTAGGATTAAACATTTAATATGAGCTCATCGCTCAGTTATAAGTATGAATTAAAAACATATTTCGATAGCTGCAGTCAGGAGCTGCTAAAGGGAGCTCGGGAATAGTCTAGTATAAAATAAAATATATTCCATAAAATAAAAACCGATACAAATGCTGAAATGGCCTCGGACCTAAGTCATGACTCGTGGACATGGTACAGTGATGAACCTATTTTTTAACTCCCCATTCCCTATGAATATTATATGACGCGGTAAACAATTATTTCCGCTAAATTATAACTTCATGAAAACAATTTTAATAAAATAAATATGAAACATATTCTACAAGACTTTGTGGCGTATAAGTAATAATGTTTTGCTGATATCACATCATTACGGAAATGTAAACGGTTAGATAAACTATAATATTATAATACCTAGACGCAGTATTGTAATAAAACGCTTTATAACAATAAATATGAAAAGAAACATATATTATATTCATCTGAATTACATTTTTTTTTAAAAAAACAATAAAAATTAATTTTTCCCATTCACAGTCTAAGAAATATATTTATTTAAGCGTAACGATGTGCACAACACGTCTGCTAAAGGCGTGAGCGTGAAGATTGATAAAAATCTATTCATAACGCGCGAGAGTTTCCAATGAACAGTTCGCAAGATTCGAGTGGCGCAATAAGTATAGTATTATAATATCAATGCCGTTTTGTACGACTGTTTCAAGACGTATGAAATAATAGAAACGATTTCGGTAAGTACCTGCGTATTGGAGTTAGTTACTTACCAATTTATCATTAAATTAACCTAAGGAAAGTTTCTACAAAGTATCCGATTGAAAAATAAAATATTAATAGAAACTCGGAATGTGGAGCTACATCAAGGATGTTGAACATTTGTTGTAATTGCGTGTATCAAAAATTGTGATTTGTGATATTTGCCTTTCCGCGTTTATAACAGCCAAATATTGATATTCCCTTGACAGACGAAATTTAAAGAAAAAAACACTATTAGACGATAACGAAACTTATTAGACACTAAACAATTATTTCGTCTAACTCAGTTTACCAAATTGCTTACGTGTCACTACTCACTTGAAAGTTAAAAGGTGTTCAAGCGTCACTAAGTTCACCATCCCTGAATATTACGATATTTTGGAATGTTTTTTTTTTTTTTTGGGGGGGGGAATTAAACACACATATAACATATATGTATATAGTATAACATATTTCTAAAAGTTCAGAGAAATGTTAACCTTAACATTTACTAATTTCTTAATAATTTTTATCTGCCGAATTTTCACAAAAATGTAAAAAAAAATTGTAAAAGTTTACAATAAGTATTATTTTATTTTACTAATTTTCAGATCGTCGTTAGTCCCGTTAGCAAATCCATGTTTGTGTTTGCAACCGGTCTGCGATTGATTATAAGCTCGTCTGGTATTTTTTGTAATTAATAAAATGTGGAGTCAAAAGCTTGAGTGTGTAGTCTTTTGGACAGAATTTATGGAAATGCGAAAAAACATAATCTCACGAAAAGAGACAGGCACTGAAGACCTGTTGCACATACGGAGTAGGTATATTGAGCCGTCACTGGTTAAACTACGTCGCGCATTGTTATGGACTTATGGTATTTCAATTCAGTATTTTAAAGCTCTAAATGAGTTTTAATTATTTAACAGAGAGTATGTTGTATCATTGATGAGAATGGCTCTGAAGAAATGTAATGTAAATTATTGTTACAAATATATATTATTATTATATTCTAGATCAAATTTATATAATAAATCAAAAAAAAAAAAACAATAGATTTTGTAGCGTAAGCGATTTTCGGTTAGTACCTTATAAGTGAGCACTATGATATTCTTACGATTAAAATAAGCTCACGACAATTATTGGAATGTATTATACACTTTTAGATGTACGAATGAAAAGAAAATTATGGTGTTTGGTCAATGATGACTATACGCACATTCAAACTTTTCTCCCCAAAGCATCTCTCAGGAGGTCTATGAAAAAAGATACTTTTCTGTAGTGGATTGCTCTTTTCATTACGCACTTGATATCATCAACCCACTTTTCCCCTAGGTACTCGTATAGTGGCTACCAGCCACCTCTTACAAAAATTTTAGTGAGTAAAAAAATGCATTGAAAATAATTAGATAGCCGTTTAAATGTTAATTTATTATTTATTTATTTACTTATAAATATAAATATTATCATTTAGGTACAAAAGTTTTGATNNATAGTAATCCCGATAGTTAATATGCAAAACCAAATTTCTACAGCATATTATTTTGATATTATATACTCGCGTTTAATATAATATGCGTACATTTAACCTGTACCATCGCTCACGCAGGCGCCGCCTTACGCTGGACTCGGGATTTCGCGACCCCCGGGTCAACTATTTCACTGACCACCGAGCCTCCCCCTCCTCACCCCCACTGCAGAGTGTCGTCCCTACTCCAAATACTGCTCGCCGCCGAGTGTAGAATGTCACGTGTTCCCACGTGTATATCATAATGATAATATATATAATGTTATAACGCGACATACGACACGGGACGCGAAAACTCGAGCGAAGCGGATGACGGACGCGCAATCCATACCGAGCTCGTATCGTATCCACACACATATGCACTTGGACTAGAGGGACGACGCTGATCTCGCCAGATCGCGGGGCCAGGAGATTAACGCAGCTCGCCTGTACACATGCACACATACACACGCACTTATCGCCGTGATTAAGGGTTGTGTGTGTGTGTGTGTGTGTGTGTGTGCAGATGGTGTGTGTCCGATTTAATTACGGGGCGGAGGCCATCTGGTGTGGCGGCGGGTAACGAGAAGGGCGAACGATATATAGTTTGCGCGCGTGTGTGTGTGCGTGCGTATTGTGTGTATAATATATACGCGCGGCGATGAGCGACGAGCGCCGATGCGGCGGCGGTGGTGAGTGCGCGCGCGAGAGAAGCGTGGGAAAAGCGGGCAGGTGGTGAGAAGAAGAAGAAGAAGAAGAAAAAAACCCATCTCTTCTTCCTCCCGTATAGTAGCTGTAGTAATAATAATAATAATAATAATAATAATATTATATAGTACGGCGACGGGTCTCGACCGCCGCCAGCTTCCTCTCCACGCTATAAACACGCAGTGATTCGGATTGCGTAAGACGGGAGCCTTCCGACTCGTACATATACGTATATAATGCATACGTGTATATGTATTCATATAGTTTACACGCATATAGAAACGCGCACCTGTGCAGCCACCTCCACCGCAGCCTCCACCGCCACCACTATATACTTGGTTATATTATACATATATGAGCGTGTGCGTGTGTGTGTGTGTATACGCGTGAACTGTGAAGGGTTAGGTGCAACGCACATCCACTACACACACACGCGCACACACACACTCATATTTATATATTATTATATATTTATATGTATACTATAGCTGTCGCTGCACCGTCTCGCACATGTCCGCAGCGCTCATATTTATAATATATGTATCGCATACGAGCGTTCGAAATGAAAAAAAAAAAATGGTTTTTACTTTTTTGTCGTCGTCATTTGACGCGTACACTGCGCATAATATAATGTATATTTATGACGTCGTGGAGACCGCCGGTTTGCGTGAGAGTACGAATTTTGTGTGTGTACTTTGAGTTTGGAAAAATCTTTTCGGGTATCAATTATATATATACATATTATTATTATTTTCGTCTGCCGATCTCGTTTTTTTTCTTTCGCTTTTCTATGTACTATATATGGGCACGTACGGCGGAAGAAGGATGGAAATCTTTTCGACTTGTACCCTAGAAAAATAATAAGTACTATCTACGATATAAAAACACGTATCATATATATATATATAGATCCGGTCTACGACGTCTTTTTTTATCCCACAAATAAGACCGGTAAACAAATTAAACATTCTCCCACGCCACCGTATCGGTGCAGGTTTCGCGCACTTGCCGCACAGCCGGCCGAGTAGGGCGACGATTTTCGTTTTCAATAGAAATCGTATCACTGTATTTCCGGCCACCGATCGGAGTGCTATGCACATGACATGATATATATATATATATTATTAATATCGATGATAGGTATATGTAATTTATACATATATTATATTCATTCCGATCCCCCGTGACCCAATTCGAAAACCATATAATATATATTTTAATAACGCGAGCGTGAAACTGCTGCACCGACGTCGTACACACGTTTTTGTTATGTATTATTATTATTATCATTATAATATTCAAAGAGACTACAACGCGCGTACCTATACATAATAATAATATGTACCTATATACACGCCTATGTATAATATATATGTATATGAACTACAGTTGTGTTCGTCTTTCTGTGTATTATTACAATGTATAATTATTATTATACCTATATAATATTAAATATATATATATTATATGTGGACGTATAGCAATGAATCGAAAACCGTTAAGAAAAGACCCAAAAGACTCGCATGCACTTTTTTTTTTTTTGTGTGTGTTTATATTTCTCGTGCTCCGTCATACAATAAAGACGCCATTATTATTCGGGTTTTACTTCGCTTCTCCTGCTCTTCCTCCTCCTCTCGTCAAAGTTCTTTTGACGAAAACGTCCGTTTCCGAGTTGCCGCTGCAGCGGCCGTATAATACGTACACAATAATACTCGCGGTGGTTCGTGACGATGAAAAAATTAACAGAGACGGAATAAATCTAATTACAATACTGTTATTATTTCATTCTAGTTATTTATATATACACAATACCTATATATTTATATATTTTTTTTTATCGAATGCACCTAACACAACAACTGCACCACCATAATATACATTATATTATTATAATGGTTATACGATGATTTTTCTGGTTTTTTTTTTCATGTTTGTTATTAACGTGTCTAAGTCTTTTGAAACCCTTTTTTCAAACAGAGGTTCCTATTTAGGCATATACACACGAAACCGGAAACGATTAATAACTCGAAAAAACTTGCCAATTATAACTCTATACAAACCGCAATAAAACAACTGAACAATTATTTAGAATTCTTGTTAAACCGCGAGTATTATAGCTTGTAAACAAATTGTTCATATTAATAATTTTCGAAAACGTGTCAAGTCAAATACAAATAGCTCATTCACTTTTTATACTGAATATATTATTAATATTAAAGTACACATTATTACATTAGGTCAATCTATGAAACAAAATTAATCTGAATAAAGCATATATGCCCAAGTTTACTGCAAGAATAATTATCATTCGAAATAATAGTCGGGCGGTGTTTAAAAACTAGCCTAAAGATCCGATAATAATACCCGAACGACCAGAATTTCAAAACCTAAATCTCATTACCTACCACTCCCGTTTGGGTTTAAAGCTTCCAACAGGTTAGGTAGGGATAACCCTCATAGAAGTATAAGAAGTAAATGAGTTTCAATCAAACCGAGTGCTTGTATACGATATTTAAAATATCAATTATTATTATATATTGAATATAAAACTGTTCAAACATTAATTTGAAGTTTGATTCGGTCAAAAATGATTAAATCGTAGGGTTTTCGAGTTTTCAGAGACGCACTCCTCAAATATCATGTAAAAACGTAAAACTCTATTACTTATTAAGGCTTAAGTTAATAATAATTATAAAAAACAAAATAATAAATAATTTATAGTGAGTCCTAACCGTGCAGTTATATATATATGTATATAATCGTATACACGCAGCACATTTTAATATAATTCGAGAAGTACGCCTACCTAATTATCATATAAATTCAAAACTCACACTCGAGACAATGATGATTTTCGGACTGAGGCACGATACATGACGGTGATAATATTATTATTATTAATATTATTATCGTTATACCGTGGTTATAATAAACATCCGGTCTCTGCAAGTGGCCTTCCCGAAACGACGGCGCATACCCAATAATCTGTGGATGAATAATTTGTTTATACTTGTGGCCTATATGGTCCATATATATAAATATATATGTATTATATTCTTCTTGCGAATAGTGTTCGATGGTGTACAATGTTTTGACGACATTGTTAAATTTCAACTGACGGACACAGTGTTCGAGAACTTCTCGTCGAAAACAAAACGCTTTTCTTCGGAGCATCTTCTTTTATTCGCCGCTTACACACACAGTAGGTATAGGTAAGTATAATAATTTTACCCGACACGAACATATTATTATTATTATCTCTATCCACGCCGGCTCGTATTTATATACATACATATATATTATATTGTCGTGAATATAAGAAATGTCGTTTTGTCTGTCCGCATCATCGTTTCTCGGAAACTAATAAAATCTTTCGCTCGACGACGTAAAAAAGATTCTGCACGCCGAGCGGTGATCTGCCGCGCCGCAGGTACGACTATTATAGTCTACAAACGTACACACTACATTATGTTTATACATATATATTATATTTATAAGTAGTATATGTATACCTGTAAGGAAATCCTTTCGCACGAATTCTAATCGGACAATAATAATATATATAATAACGATCGCACTGCTATTTGTACATACTATTGTATATATATATATGTGTGTGTGTGTAATATATATTATATATTATTGTGACGTCTCCTCTGTTATATACTGTACACCTCTGGTATTTCTGCTCGTTTAAATGGTCGGGTTGTGCCTGCGAAGTTTTTTTTCTATATACTAACGAGGCCTAGGCGAGATAGGCCTGCTGCAGTTGGTATATAGCTCAACCACTGAATAGGTACCAGCTATATAATATGTGGAATACCGGTTACCGCTTATGCTCGTATAATAATAATATTATGACTACACGTATTAAAATATATTTATTTATTGTTTAATTCTTAACTAATACACTCTGCTTACTAATTACATTATATTGTTGCAATAATATTTACATATATGTATAAACTTATAATAATCTGCACACCTGTTTTTTATGTGTGTGCCTATACGGTATGTTCTATCATACACGTGCATTATGGTGTAGATATATAATAGAAATTATTATTCAATTATATTAGTATGGATAATATAAAGTTATGTTAAAGGGCAGCACGCACCTGATAGTTGATACGCACATAGCACACGACGTACTATAAATCGTTCAACGATTGAATTAACGTGCAATACTGCTTTGACGTAATAATATTACGGTAATATTACTATAAAGTCTTTCGTGCCAAATATATACGTGATTGTGACGTATGGAAAATAATCATTTTTGTATAGATTTGAATTTCAAAACAGCGAATGAAATAGTTTCTTTAACAGACAGATTATATATTGTACATAAATATTTCGAATATTCTAAGAAAAGTAAGATAATTCCGAAATTTATATCTTTTTGGGTCAACTACATTGGAATTTATTCCACACAGGTACAACTGTACAAGATATTATAATACAGTAAGTTTCACAATTTTAGTTCTATAATATTATAAATATTTAAGGTATTTGTTGTTAATACGAATTAAGCGGTTTGGGATTTTGAACTGCAATAACGTTGTGCACTGCCAACGAATTATACCTGTAAACAAAGAATTAGAAGCACCTTAAATAGAATGCAATTGTGAAACTGTGGCCCAACTGTTGTGTTACCATACATCCTAGTTTGGTCGGTACTGTACCGGTCTTGAAAATAGCGTCCCGTTGTTCCGATAAAGTATTTCGGTAGGGCTAATAATCCCGGAATCAAAATTCAATAATTTATGGTAATATATTGTCTCTAACTAAATTTATAAAATAAATACATATGTTTCAATAAAATTGTTATTCCTCAATTTTCGCTCTGAAATTTTAGCAGCAAAAGTGAGTACTACAGCAAAACCTGTCTTAACAGACACCTGTATATACATAGAAAACATCTATGTTGAACATACAATATGATAATGTCCCAGAAAAAATATAGGTATTCTAATGTACCTGTCTATAACGGACATCTGTCTATAATGTGGACACCTGTCTATAACGGACACTTTTAATGGTCCCGCGACTGTGGTATACAGGTTTCCCTGTATGTACAAGTATGCATGTCCAGCGCCCCCAGACCTTGAAAGATTCGTCCTTTGTATAGTGCCATCAATGCACCCATTAGATACATAATTATCAATGATGCTAAATGTGGCACAGATAGAGAGCCGATAAATAGAAGATCTTTCATCCTTTGCGATTAGTACATAACTGCTAAATGTTCAAAACAAAATTATGTATATGTATATATTATTCAACTATTAATATTTATAAAAATAAACAAGTCGATGTCTCCTAATATGATACTTCCTTAATCATATTATTTCCCTGTATTTTTGGTCGTCATGCACACCGTGTACACAAAAATAGTTATAAATATTGAAATTAAATTAATGAAAATTATGTTATTTTAGAATACGCAACACAGAGCAATGAATGTACTGATTTTGCAATGATCTTTTTTTCTTACAATAACATCTAAGTGTTCTGATTTTAAGATCTGACCGTGTATAACATCCATCACTGCATTTGAATTTGAATTTGTAACATTTCTATTAGGTACGTACACAGAAAACAATTTCAAGAAGGAGAGGTATGGGGGTTAAAACTCATATCTCATAAATCATAATGAATTTGAATAATAAATTAAAATTTATAATATTATCTAACTAAAAATGGTATAATTTTTTTTGAGACTGTTCAAACCCCTCTGTATACGTTCCGGCCATATAATTTGAGTTATGAATTATTCCCTGTAGGGCATAGGCTATAATAATGACGGTGTAAGAGTATACACTAAATATATTGTGTTTGAGCGTATAAAAGTTATAAGTTTTTTGTTTTACGAATTACAAAAAAAAAAAAATACGACGCACGTGGACCAACTGGACTACATCATATTTTTGGGCTACACGTCACATATATTATATTATATATTATACGCGTCTTTAATTCTATATACTGTGTATAAATATAATATATATATAATTCGACAAGACGAGCAATTTCTCGGGCCACAACACCAATATATTAATTTTACGACTTTGAAAATATGTATATACACGCATTTATTTTAATCCGTTCTCCGACTGTACCCGTACGTATATACACAGACACACGCACATATATATACCCGTACATACGACATATATACCTAACAGATGTTTGACAGGAGTAATAAAACTCCGATTTATAAACGGATAACGACGTGCGGAGGAACCCATTTTGGGAGTCGTATCGTGTACACACACACATACAGAATTCATTTCGGTTAATGGGCAGATTTTGACGAGGGTTAACATTTTTTTTTCTTTCTCGTACGCGCGTTTTATTTTATTTTCCTAATAATAATAAAATAGTAGTAGTAATAATAATAATAATAATAATAATAATAATTAGTATATATCCTACAGGCTACAGCTATAATACTGAATATATATATTATATACACCATGCGCCGCACGCATGCAGTTGTTAACTCTTACGCTTTTAAGTATCACTTAAACCTTTTTTTCCTCGGTCGTTGAAGCATAATATAATATTATACGTATTATATGGGTGTGCTGTGCTGCTCGCTGCAGTGTACCCCGCTGCACTGCGAGGATATTACGCCGGGCGCGCACCTGTTGCTGCTGCTCACGAAAAACAACACATCCACGTAGCAATGTATTATAATAATATGCCAATTATGTACGAACGCATAACCTACATATATGTAGAGGTATATATATTATATACAGAGGGTGATTTTTTAACCATGCTCGCCCCCATTTTTACCTTTAATAGGTTAGGAAACCTACGTTTATTCGAATTCTGATTTTAGAATTTTTAAGAACAATATATGAGACCATATTTTCAAATTCATCATATTTTTTGTACTACTTAAGGAATCCTGTGAAGATACAAACTTCTATTTTTTCGAATGGCATATCTAATTAAAATTCTGATAAGTAGTTTCCGAGCAATTAAAATGTTTATATTAAGGATAAAATAATCATTAAAAAAATGGTTTTATCCTTATTACGCAATGTTATATAACACAAAAATATCTTATTTTAAATTTTGATTTAGATACATCAAAATTCCCCCAAAAAATATCTGATGAAAAATTAAAAATGGCCGGGATCCTATTTGGAAAACAGTAGTTTGTATTGTCACACTGTTTTATCCTTGAGTGGTACAAAAAATCTCGAGTATTAAAAAATATGGTCATCAAGTGTGTTAAAAAATTCCGAAAATCAGAATTTGAATATATACATCATTTAAGCATAAAAATATCGTGAGCATGTTTAAAAAATCACCCTGCAGTATATATTATAACATTATTATATCAAATCGATCGATGTCGATGAGATGCTTTACGTGATAGGTCAACACGATATTATAATATCACACGTACACTGCAGACGTAAGGAGCCTATTTGTATGTATTATATATTTATAGTATTAAATAGGATCTTGTCGGCAGACGAAATGTTTAAATCAACTGTGCGGGGTGCATTTCAATATGATATCATATTATGATAATATAATATTATTATGTGTACACGAGTACAAGTATAATATATTATGTTGTATACGTTATAATACACTCGATATTCTCTCCGGCAAAGGTAACGCGATCCGTCGATCGGTCGTGGGGTTAATAACGAGGTTATTGAGCTGTTTTACGTTTCACGTGTGTCGAAAATCTCAATTTTCCAAACACCGGTTTGCTCGACGTTTTTTCCTCTCCGCACGAGACGTATCGCGTGTACCGTGCAGGTATATACGTACCTATTTTATAATAAAATATAATATAAGAATATATAATATTCAGTCTTCGCAATCTGCAACGATGCAGCGTATTATATGTATACCAACATCGTATACGTTCGAGGGCTAGGTACATGCCATGGCTGCACATACACATATATGTATCATTATTATTATGTTTTCTATAATTGAGTTTGGATAGGTTCGACCGTGAAAGTGCGTTATTTACATTGTTATATACGCGTCTGGTATGCGCGCATGTTCTCTGTACCTATACAATATATATATATATATAATATACGTAGCTACGCATCCATCCGTCCTTGCTCCCGTAAATATGTAATAATAATAATAATAATAATAATAATAATGATAAAAAAACGTAACACTTGGTGCGGTTCAAGGTGTCGGGATCTTTTTTCTTTTCTATTTATTTATTTTTAATGTTCAATTGAGGAGTTTCCCGTCCAAGGTTAATGCGATTTTTCTGTACATAATATATACCTATATTATGA
>PVMI01024835.1:0-24426 GCA_008528875.1 Aulacorthum solani
GTGTAACTCACCTACAGTTCCAAAAACCTACAGTACCACCCCTCCTCTCAATGGCCTAAGGTGCTGCGGGATAATTAAAAAAAAATAATAAGTAGAGTATGGAGATACAACAATAATGAAGTAAAATACAAAAATTATTATCATGAAAAACTATAAATTAATTCATACTCTTTTAGAAACAGATATTTAATTTATATATTATCAATTGTTAAATGCCAAAATACAAAAAAAATGTAAATAACAAGAAAAATGTCTTTATCAGGGAAACATAAAAATTAAAAACAAAAATCAGATTCTTAAATATTAATCCAGTGTTGTGCACTTCAAAAAATTTACAACTTATTGATTTTGTTTAAGTCAAAGTCAATAAGTGACTATTATAATTATAGTCCTAAACATAAGTAGTTATACCATAGTAGTTATAGTAGTTATATTAAATTGTTTATTGGCTGTACTTACTTGTTTGGAAAAACTTCGCTTAGTAACATCCATGGCAAAATAATAATTGCGGCTCCAAAGAAGTTAATGCCACATAGCATAGTTATAGGAATCCAAGGAGTTGAGCACATATAGCCATTATTTATGGCTATAATGTAAATTCCAAATAGAAACATCAATAATGTGTTGACTGAAAATGTCAAATTAGTCAAAAACCTTTTCCCTAGATAATGGACGGTGAAGACTACAATCACGCATCCGATATTTTGGAGTACAGCAAAAACAACCTATAAATAATTTAAAAAATGTATAAATTGTTGTACCTTTTGGGATTTATATTAAATATTAATACAGTAGCGATGTACTTACCAGTAACAAACTTTGATTATTCGATAAACCAATTTCTTTCATGATCTTTCCAATAAACGGTTTCCAAGGTATACTGCTCATAATAATTGAAGTGAGGAAATAAAATATGATTAGTCTAAGAGGTCTGTAAACCGACGGCTCCTTAAATTGGGCTAATTTTGAAAGTAGATTTTTATGATTAGCATCAAGTGTTATCTGTTGAATTCCAGATACTTCATTATACCGAACGAGTTCGAGATATTCCATTTTGACCACTTCAGGTTTCACCCATCCTCTTAGCCAACACAAAGCCTTTTCGGCTTTTTCGTTTTCTCCTTTAGCAATTAACCATATAGGTGACTCTGGAATCTAAAAATAAAATGCAGACAATTATTATTCGATTTAAATATTCGTGAAAAAAATCAAAACTAAATATTATAAAATAAACTAAAAACATACCAACATGATAAGACATATACTAGTGATCGGACAAAGTGTACTCAGCAATGCGACGGTTCGCCATTCAAAAAAATACCCCAAAGTGAATAAAAACGATGCTCCGAACATAGGAGCAGTAGACGTCAACGAAGCCATCGATCCCCTGAGCCTGGGTTCGCTTATCTCGCCGACGTAAGAAAATATTGGAGCTTCGCTGAATCCTATGCTCAAGCCCATCAGTATGGTCGAAGCGTATAGAGAAACCACGGAGTGCGTGTGGTATAGTAAAATCCATCCTAAAATGCTTGGGAAGTTGGCGATAATTACGCACCGTTTCCTTCCAAACCTTTCCTGCAGGAATCCCGAAAAAAGACTTCCGGCCGGATGAAATATACATAATAAACTCCCTATAATAATAATAATAATAATAATTAAAGAAATTAAACGATGTTGATCGTTATACGTGCAGTACAAATGCAGTTGAATATGACGTGTTTTTTGATTTATTGTACATATAATATTCACACCACTTTTTATTCATATGCAATATACATGCGTCTTCTCAAATTTTGATTTTCGATATTCTTAAGTATATTCTTGAAGAGCATAATGTTTGAAAATACTTGAATTTTAATTATCATTTTTAAAGTCATTTTTAACAACATATAGTTCAAATGAAAAACACTTGTTTTCACGGTATATTTTATAAATCCATGTTTTTTGGAAAATGTTGATGTATCAAAATCATATTGTTTCTATCAGTAGCTTCTGAGTTTTTAAATTTACCATAAATAATAATTCTTAATAATAGTCTTCCTCTTCCATAAAATAAAAAACAAGTAGGTATGTGTATTATATTCAATTAAGTAGCTATTTATTAATTTATTATAATATGTTAATAATTTAATATTACAATTATTTTTCAAAATCAATTTTAATAATTCAGAAACTACTTAGATTTTACTTTTTCGAAAATATGATATTTGCAAAATATACGAGTATGCATTGATTTACGAACCAATGTCTTCTTATGGCTATTCATATTTTCAACGATGTTGAAATCGAAAATATGAAAAAATGTACAGTTATTATTAACACGTTAAATGCTCTTATATGTAATATATACGGGTTGTTTCCACACACACAAGTGTGTGTGTTGAAACTGCATGATGAGGGTTGTGATCTACATATTAGAACAACAACTCATGTCATAATATTACCTAATCATTATTATAACGTTATAGTATGCACGTCTATACTTATCGACTCTCACCAGATACTGCAATATGTCTTAATAAATTATAATGTCATACTATTCATATTATGTATATTTTTTACTCTTGTCAGATACTGTAATATGTCCCAATAATATATCATTGCAAATAGTTTTCAATTTTTAATATTAAACTCGTGTAAATATATTCAAATATATTATGTTGATATACGCGTAAAGCTCTAGACTGTGAGTGCTGTAGTAATTGAAAGCTGTGGTGAGGGTGTTGGTGCAACAACATCGTAGGTGGCTATGGAACTGTTATCCTGGGGGGGAGGGGTAGGGCTGTTAGACTGTATCAGACTGTGGCAGACTATGGAAACTGTGGGGCTGTGGCTCCAGAACATACATTTATCTACTACTGTGGTGTTTAAAAATCAGAATTTTAATAAAATCATTATCAAATGAAAAATATGAGAGTAATCATGACTGTCGACTCATCTTGTATATTATAAAAACATCATAACAGATCTATAACAGAGAGCCATATTTTATCATCTGTCAACGAAGAAATCCATGAAGTTTTATTTAGTTTATATGTTTCTGTAGCACATCGAACTATATAGAGTATAATACTCTAATGAAAATGTTGCACAAATATTTTAAGCCTAACAGTCGTAGGAATACCCTTTATCAAGCAAAAAAAAAAGAGATGACTAATCTAGTAATCTGTGTGCTAATGGGTTGCACGCGTATATCTTGCATCCAAATATGTACTTTCGTCGAAATTAACAACAGTAATCTGAGACATTTATTTAGGTCAATACCGAACTCATGTTCGGGACCGATTTAAAATTGTCTCTTAGAAGAAAATGTGTCAAAAGCTGGAGTAACTTATTCAAGTCTAATTGAAATTGCAGCAACCAAGGAAAAAGCAATGAACAACAAAAATAGTTGGAAAAAATCATGATTGTTGACTCACCCTGTATAAAATACATTGACCGTAAGGCGCGAACAACTACTTGAGTTGTCACGTTAAGTGTGCGATTTAAATTTTATGAACGGATATGGGCAAATCATTAAATCTTTGTATTAATTTACTAGTTATAACTTTGAAATTATTTTCAAGTTCTGCAATTTCGATGCTCACAAATTAGAACAGTTCAATTTTTCTATCGAGATTATTATAGTATTCCCTTTACTTTGATATATAATATGTTACCTGTTACCATGTTACACAGTAGAAGTATTGTTATACTAACCATACCATGAAATTTCAGTTAATGTTAGTGAGAATTCACTGTCTGAATTTTGATACAATTGTTGTATAACAATTGTGGGCATTCCTATTTCCATACCCAATCCAACTAATAGAAAGCTCTGTGCTGTTGTAGCAAAAACCTGCAATATTTGAATGCAAAATATGTTGTAGCGTTTTTTACTCTGTTTATATTTTTATACATAATGGTATCATACTGTTGTACATACTTGTGCTATCGTGGCTTTTGTGCTGTAGGTTTCCGAGGTATTTTCATTTTCATTCTTCATTGGTGGGCCGTTTAAGTATAGGACTACAATACTTTAAATATATATATATAATAAATACCTAGCTGGGTACGAGCAAGTAGTTCAGTAAAATACTAAAAATCAACTGTTGATATTACTAAAAAATAGTTACTACCGATATTAAACACGTCATTAAATATTAGCAATTTTTCTAAGTAATCGCTACACTAAAAGTATAATCTTTAAATCTTTTTATTGGTAAACATTGTAAACAATATAAATATTATAGACTATAGATACACTTAAAGTTATTTATTTGTTTAATATTTTTATGAGCATGTATTTTTTGTAAATAAATATTTTATAAAGTTGTTGTACAATAACATTATTTTATTTTATTTTATTTCAATACATTAATTAAAATCTATACAGTTTTTTAATAGTAAGAATAAGTATTACAATATTATAACTTGTAGTAAGTGAGGAGTAAGTTGGATACATTTAAATTTATCATTTTTTCATGAATAAAAGGAGAGAGGACCAAATTAACAGACAATACCTAGTCAAAGACGGGGGTTTTTATCATAACTATAATGAGAGACTTGGGTATGTGGAAAATAACAGAATGATGCTAACCACGAGAGGGTATTTTGTAAAAGATTTGAAATAGCTATGTAGGGGAGTCAATTTTAATGTTTATTAAATTATTATTAATATTAAAGTTAGCCGCATGCCTACGGTCAGCTATAGACGTCTGTGAAATTACTTCCCCTGACTCTTCCCGATCACTCCAAACCTATTCCAATATTGAAATAAAATAATAAATCAATCAAGAAAAATTAAAAAATGTATTTATTATAATACGCCCAATAAATCAAAGTTTAAATATTTAAAACTAAATTATTATGTTAAAATGAATTATTGAATATTAATTTAAATTAAATTAAGTATTTTTGGTGATTCTACTTAAAGCTTATGTTTTAATTCTGGTTTATATATAATGGCATATATTATGGTTTATATGTACACATAAATTATAAAATCAATGGTAATTTTATCGTATTGTACCTTGCAGTATTTTAATTGAATATTACGTATTACCGAATTTTATCATTTTTACATGGAATCACCCAAAATATTTTACTTCATTAATATGTATAATAACATACGTTTTGATTATAATTGTATTTTAGTACATAAATATAAGTAATGTGAATAAGATTAACTGTTTTTGATACTCTATTTTATTTATTAATTTGTTGGTATTTATATTTTTATTGTTTGATTTATTATTTTTTTTTATAGGTACGTCAAATTATCCCTACGGTCAAACGGCGAAGTTCAAATGGCTATGTCCGTTTATTTCTATTCAAGACGATGACATTGCAAAAATATATAATGATTATACGTCAAAATGTTTGCCAAAATGAAGCCAATAATGTTTATAGTAATTTAAAAAAGATTTCATACCCCATATATAGTAGTGACTTAATTAAGTAGTATGTCGGATATGTGACATAATGTATAGTTTTAGTTTAAATCATGAATTTTAAAGTAAATAAGTTGTATGACATTCTAAAAACGACCGTAAATAGTATGTACATATTTTATTAACATATGTTAAGTTATTATAAACAGCTTTTGTGTATTTTATGTGAAAAATTCTTCGATATCTAATAGTGTTTTATTTTCCGTTTCTGGTAAATACAAGTATAAATAGCGTAAACCAAATATGCCCAAACAACCAAACAGAACCATAGTGTATTCCAATGTCAATAGAAGCTCCAGTGCTATGTATGATTTTGTTAATATGAATATTAGTAAATAAGATAACCCTGCAGCTGAGCCAGTTGCGATTCCTCGGCTTCTGAAAAAAAATCATGATCAACTGAATTAGATAAGTTTATTAAAAACATGTTATACATGCCTGATGAATGATTTGTATAGCAATTATAAAAATAAACAATATTACCTACATTTCCACCCAATTCCCTAAATTCCCCCACCATGATGAAATCACTGAATTTCACCATAACTTGTTGATTTAATTTAAACATATTCGTCGACTAATTTCCTGTCATATTCTAAGAATAATAAATTTGTATAAGATGCGATATATAATATATATGAGCTTTACTTATTTGGGAAAACTTCGCTAAGTAACATCCATGGCAAAATAATGACTGAAGCTCCAAAAAAGTTAATACCACACAATAATGTTATGGGAATCCAAGTAGTTGAGTTGATATAGTTATTCTTCATGGCAACGATGTATACGCCAAATAAAAACACTAACCAAGTGTTAATGAAAAATGTCAAATTAGTCAAAAACCTTTTCCCTAGATGATGAACGGTCAACACTACTATTAAAGATCCAATAATTTGAAGTACAGCAAAAACCACCTGAGAATAGTTCAATATAAATATTTATAATTATATCTATAAGGGTGTATATACTATATATAGCCGTAGTACCTATATTTACCAATAGCAAACTTTGATTATTCAATATACCAACTTCTGTCATGATTTTACTGGTAAATGGTCTCCAAGGTACACTGCTAACGATATCGGAAACCAGAAAATAAAACATTATAAGCTTAAAAGGTCTATATACCGACGGATCCTTAAATTGGGCTAATTTTGATGATAAACTGTTAAGATTAACATCGCCAGTTTTTCGACGAGTTCCAGATACTTCGTTGTATCGGATGAGCTCAAGGTGTTCCGTTCTGACAATTTCGGGTTCCACCCATCCTCTTAACCAACATAAGGCTTTTTCGGCTTTTTCGTTTTTCCCTTTGGCAACCAGCCATACGGGGGACTCAGGAATCTATAAGCAATACAGGTCTTTTTTTATTTTTATTTTCATTAAAATATGCACCAATTGAGTAAAAAAAAAAAAATCCACTTTTACTTATGAGAGTATAACAAACATAGATAGGTACCAAAATCACTAGGCATATACAAGTGATCGGACAAAGTGCAC
Source organism: Aulacorthum solani (assembly GCA_008528875.1). Classification (NCBI taxonomy): domain Eukaryota; kingdom Metazoa; phylum Arthropoda; class Insecta; order Hemiptera; family Aphididae; genus Aulacorthum; species Aulacorthum solani. The sequence goes on from PVMI01024835.1 coordinate 6,933, forward strand.
TCAGCAATGCGACGGTTCTCCATTCGAATACATATCCTAAAAGGTAAGTCAACAATATTCCAATCATAGTCGAGGTACACGCCAATGAAACCATCGACCCCCTGAGTCTCGGTTCGGTTATCTCGCCGACGTACGACAGTATCGGGGCTTCGCTAAATCCTATGCTCAAGCCCATCAGTACGGTCGACGCGTATAGAGAAGTCGTGGAGTGGGTGTAATACAGCAATATCCATCCAAAAATACTGGGAAAGTTGGCGAAAATCATGCACCTTTTCCTTCCATACCTTTCTTGCAGAAATCCCGATATAAAACTTCCGGTCGGATGAAATATGAATAATATACTTCCTGCAAAATAGGCGAAATATAAATGTATATTTGAGTAGGTACCTACATTTGTTCTGGCAGAATAGGGGCAATTTAAATTAGTGAGTGACAGCAGTTATAGTATATTATTAATGTTACCATCGATTATAAATAATAAATAGTATTTATAATCAATGATAATCCAATAATATTGTACTGCGCAATAATTTTTATCACAAAAACGGCACATAACTGCATACGTCGAGTACAATATTTTGTTAAGCGTGAAGGGTACATTGTATATTGTAGAGTTCTGATTTTCAATTTGATGAATGAATCAAAGCAAACCTCTTAGTGAGGAATTCACCAATGCCGAGAAGATAGGTAAGACGCGAAACAGTTCAATATTATAGAATAAATTAATAATTTTGAGTTAGAAAACGCTTGGTTACTCTAATTATGACTATAATATTCGTTTTTTCAACATCAAGACTATTCCCATTACTTACAAATGTTATACTTACCAATAACTGAGCATTTATTATTTATACTAACCATACCATGAAATTTCAGTTAATGTTAATGAGAATTCACTGTCTGGATTTCGATATAAATGTTGAATAACGATTGTGGGCATTCCTATTTCCATGCCCAATCCAATTAATAGAAAGCTCTGCGCTGTAGTAGCGAAAATCTGCGATATTTAATTGCATGTGTAGTAGTTTTTTTATTATTATAAATGTTCGTATACAAATTATATTGTGATACCGACTTGTGCCACCGTTGCCTTTGGGCCGTAGGTTTTGGGAGTTTTGTCCATGCTATTTTCATTTTTATTGGACATTGATGACTCACTTAAGAAGAAATACAAATTAAAATACTTTAAAAAAATGTTAGCTTTGTTATCAGCCTATAGGTAATAGGTATACACTACGCTTACGAGGAAATTAAGAGTAAAATCAACTGTCGATAATTAATATAAAATGTCAGTCGAGTACCTAACTACTACCTAGTCACTGTATAACATTGAATATCGATCAACCACGTTATACTACCGGATTTTCTAATCAGATACAATTTATTATTTTAATCCATAAATGCTTTATTCCTATATATTGTATACAGAATATAGAATGCTCAACTGTATACCGATATGTTTTTCAACTCATAGGATCGCAAAATTGTTTTGATGGTTCACAATATCATACAATAAGAGATTAAAAGATTATATTTTATGATACCTATAACACTTGAGCCTATTAGCCATTAGATACAGTATAGCTGTATTGATTATAACAGTACAAACAGAATGTTATGTTATTGATAACCTTGCAAATAAATGTTTAAAAGAGATTGACCGTATCAAAAATGTTGTGAAACACAAACACTTCTATATTTACCTATACATAATACATATACAGAAAAACCTCTGAATACCGGACACTCTCGGTCACCGTAATTTTGTTCGTTGTTTAGAGGTGTCCGCTATTCAGAGGGAAAAAAAAATTCGAAAAATTTTTTTAGAAATAATATCTACATAATATATAATATAAAACATTTATATAATATGTATAATATGATGATGTAGGTATGACCTATTGCATTTTTGTATTATTTTAATAATAAATAAATATTAGTTTTACATTTTATTATTTGAAATTATGATATTAATATGTTTGTAATATGAATGAAAATGTAAATAAAAATAATTTTAAATATCATACTATTTTATACTAAATTATACTATATTATCATATAGTATAAAAATTAACATGTATTGAAACAATATTTTTCGTTTACTAAAAAGTAGGATTACATCACAGAACACAAACTATAGAAAAATGGTTTCATCGACGCGATAATTGGACGAATAAGATAAACTATATAATTGCACATATAGTACAATAATGTATTTTAATAACTAGTAACATTAGATTAGATATTTCTCAAGTCTTTCTACAATATTATTCTATATTAACGATAAAAATTATCAAAATCAAAAATTAAATTGCCCTAAAAGTGTCCGTTATTTAGAGTGTTCGGAATTTAGGAGTTTTCCTACATAAAAGTGGTGAAAATGTCCCAATTCCCATAAAAACGTCTGCTATTCGGAGGTGTCCGCTATTTAGAGGTGTCTGTTAAGGAAGGTTTCACTGTATTCACATTTTCACTTTGGGACGTATTTGTGTGGAACTATAGATAGTTCGGACGAATTCAGACCAACTTACCAAGTTTTTTGTGTGGACAAGCTGTTGGATTACTGGAGACCTTTTAAAGCAACCAAAACATTTTGTTCCATTGCTTGATTACCTTCACACACCTTGTCAACAAGAACAAGTTCTTTTTTTTTATTGATCTTAAATACATCAGCAACTAGGCCATTAGAAAAAAAAAATTCTGTTATGTTACAATATTATTATTTACATTTTTTTCCTTAAATTAAATTATATAACTCTGTTTTTTTAAGAATAAGATTAAGTTTTTTACGTCCTGAGGGTTTGGTCTAAGTGCTTGACGGTTTTGTTCGGAGATGTGAAATTGATTTCGAAACGAACAAGTTTATTGGAACCCATTATCTGATGTCTTCTTGAAAATAAATAAAAATAGAAATATGTGCATTAGCAGTGAGCTTAATACATTTTGGTTGATCGTCTATATAATATATTAACATATAGTAGTGGAATCCCTTTTTTATAAGTGATAAACAAGTCACGAAGCGAACCATGAAGCATACAGCATTCTTACCTATACCACGGATATGACCATACGGATAAAATAAAATAACTAAATTATATTTTATTCAATATCTACCAAATAGGTAGCAGTATAAGTATAACTAATAACTAATAGTTATATTATCATTTGCATCCGTGTTTATTAACTATATTATAATTTGTAAATAAAATAATAGTTGTAATTTTTTTTAATAACAGTGGTCCAATTTGGTCATATTTGAAGGGGGAAAGGAATATTTACCATCCCATTCACATAAAAAAAAATTTTGCCTTATATCATAAAAACCTCTTAGCCCAACCATTGCAGTGATCTGTATAATGTAAGTAGGTACATATTAAAATAAATAACTACAAACTATCTATTTAATAATGTTTTAAAATTTACTTTTTTTTTAGTAGATTCGCAGAATAATCTGGTAAAGTGTAAAATACTCAAAATTGCAAACTTCAAAAAAGTTATAATTTTGAAACTAAGGTTAACCACCAAATTAACAAATGCTGATTAAAACATTGTTTTTAGAGTTGACTATAGTTACTAGGCGATTCGAACGCGCCTTTACAACGTCACAATTTTAAAAATTTGGAAGTTAATATAATAACTCATAGTAATGAATAAAGTAAAATTATCAATAGAGTATACGCCAAAAAATTACGAAAAAATATAAAAAAATTAGGAATAACTGACATTAATAATTTACAATAATATTGTATAAATCTACGATAATGTTTTATGTAGTATAATATACATTACAACATCTAAAATTGTATAAAGTAAAACACAGTAATAGTTTTATAGTACTTTAATATTGCATACATTTTTGAAGTAGGTTCTTTTGTAACAGAATATAAGTGGTATAATTAGCAATTGTTGAACGACTAATACCTAATTGTACAATATTAAGTATATATTTTAGATTAAAATAAAGGCACAGAATATTATAAAATACAAATATCATTAACCATGCTTCGGATAATACCAAATTATTATTATGTAAAGCAATGTTGTGATTAACGAATCACTGCAGAGTCTTAATTAATACAATATATACTGTTGATAACACTTTAAGTGTTAATTTTATAGAGCTTCTTCCACTTTTACATCATATAACAGCTCCAAACTTAATAATTTACAAATATACAATTTAATCTTACTTTAAATATACTGAATTTTTATTCATATATATTTTTCTTATCTCAAGTTTATTTTAATAATCATAACACATATAACAATTAATTATAAAGGACAATAGGTATGTACAATTTATTTGAAATTTTCTTCAATTTCTAAAAGGGTTTTTTTTTCAGTTTCCGGTAAATTCAAATATATGAAAACCAATCCAAAAAGCCAAATACCACCAAACAACAGCATAATATACTCCAAGGTTAAATTAATTTTCATTGTTAAATATGATTTTGTTAGTATGAACATCAATAAACACGATGAAGCTGCACATGACCCAGCAGCGACTCCTCGGCTTCTGTAAAAATAATAATATAAACACATTTAATAACTTTCAGAGCAAACTGTTATATACATTTATTTATGTGAGTAACTATTGATAGAAAACATTATGGTTATTCAATTATTAAACGAAAAATCATAAGCAACTTAATTTAAAACTTTAAAAGTAACAATAATAAAAAAAAACTTATTTAATTGCATACTTTAATAATTTTAGATTCTGAGGGGGGCGATCGTCTTGATTTTACAATGAACATAATATGAGTTTAAAAAAAAAATGGTTTATGTCCGTCATCGCCTTTTTGGGCGGTAAAACTGCTTCGATTTTCTTTAACAACTACTTTTTCTGTAGGAATGTGAATCTAGGTGATACTCTGAGGGGTCAAAAATAAAAATTTAACAACAGTTTACAAGAGCAGCAGGAAAAACAAACAAAACATTAAGGAAAAAATTGACTTTTTACACAAATCCGGGTTTTGACAAAATCGATTTTGGATTTTAGTATGTATGCATGTATATTTTAAGTATGTCTTGTAACCGAACAAATCTTATAGGTCAAGTGGGGAAAAATAAAAATGTAATTACGTATTTATGGATTTTATTTTGCTGCATATTTTGCTCTAATTTTAATCTACTTTAATACATCTTACATATTGATTACTTATTGTAAGTTTTGTTGTAACTCAAAAATATTATTCGTTGGTAGGTACTTTCAACTTTTATAGAGTAGGTATAATATAATTATATTATACACGCACAATAACATTGTCAAATGCAATTTTTTAGACAAACATAAATTTAACTTACTATAGTATACTAATGGCTAATATATAGTAAAATCAATTAGTTACTTTAATAGAAATAATATCATAAAATGAATTTTAAAAAGCGACAATATTTCATGTATTAGTTTATCGATACGAAAATCGTTTAAGACAATATTTTCTTTATATTTTGACCATATAATATTTAAATATTTGTATATATGGGACTCACTTGTTTGGAAAGATTTCACTAATTAACGTCCAAGATAAAGTGCCGATAGAAGTTCCGAACAAGGAAATTCCGCTTAATATCACTGTGGGAATGTAAGAGATAACACCAATTTTCCTTTAAGGTATGTTTTTTCTGCAGCATCAACTTCTAAGGTTCGAACATAGTCGGCGTTATACTGTCATAATGTTCCACTGTTCGACACTACAGGAAAAACTTGGTACCTAAATATTTTTGCTGAGTTAAAAAAGGTTTAAAATGTAATGCAAGGTGTCTCAGTAGTTGCAGTAGTTTAAAAATGAATATTGTGGCTTAAAAATTATAAAGATACATTGGCATAATTTTTTTATAATTATTTAAAGTTAAAATTTTTACAAAACCCCTAAACTTTTGCAAATTATTTTGAACTAGTGAAAAATGTATAAAAGGTTCTTTATTATAGCTAAGGATTAAAATATCGTGACGAAAATAAAAGAAAAATCGTACACATAATACTATATGCTTACCGTACCATGATACTTGCTCCGTTGTTAACGAGAATTCACTTTTTGGATTTTTATACAAATCTTGGATTACAATCGTTGACATCGTTAACTCTATACCCAATCCCACCAATAAGAAACTCTGTGCTATGGTGACGCACACCTAAAGAGTATTTTGAGTTTAGATTATTTATTATATTATTATGGTTTTTGTTATACGTAAATCCGATGTATTATGTACTTACTTGTGCCAACGTCGACATCCATCTATAGTTTTTGGCAGGATTGTCTCAGTCTATGTCAATTTTATTGGACATTGATGGTGGTAGGAAATACAGTAATGTAAATCTCGTAGAATGTATACAAATGTATTAATATGAACTAATAAATATAACTGAATTTGTATTGTGAACAATAATTAATAGTATGTTTGAATAAGATCAACTACGTAAGTAACTAATATTATAAATTATAAAACATAATAACACAACAAAATCCTAATGAATATGTATAATATATTATATTTCTACATTCTACTTTAATAAGTGCATAAAATGATTTAATACCAATCATTACCATATTATACAAGCGTAGAAAATTAAAAATGAAATTTAAATTTATTATGAAACACAAAATATTGATCTTCAATACTCATAAATAATATTAAGATAATATGAAATCGCGAACCGCCAAAGTGCCCATATTTGGACTAGAAACAAACCACCAAAGAAAAGATGCCGAAACAAAATTGATATACAATGAAATCATAAACAAAAGAGTTATTAAGAAATCACACAATTTTTATATTGAATACAATATAAAATAATAGAAAGCAATAATTAATATTTCTACTAACGTAAATCAAATCAAAGCACTATCAACATTAAAAGGCGACGCGATGGCACAGCGCTGCAGTCTAAGAGGGGACAGAACTCGTTATATAATGACAACGTGCAACAGTCAACCTCTCAATCTTCAACCTCCAGTGTTTAGGATATTTTACAGACCATTGTGTCTTACACAGTAGCGTATCTCCTCACAAGTGTATATCTCTGGAAGTGCAACGAGCTTCAAAGCTCTCAGAGCATCTCAACAACACCAGAACTCATAGTTCACGTGGCACAGTTTCACGCAGACTTTTTTTTCCGTTCTAGAAAATAACTTATATTCGTTCATTTCTTACTCAGATCTCTTTTTATTGCGTTGATTTACTACATCTGGTATGGTCTTATATTGATTTAAATTCATATTTGAGTTTAAGTTCAAACAAAACGTCATGTTATTGTTTGTGCACCGACTATTCAATCTTCCTACAACCTTTCGGCACCTTCCTACAAATCAACATAAATTATAAATCTATTGAAACATTGTCCAGCACTATGAGGATATCGTTAGGATTCGAGTAGTACACTTCAGAAAAAGTATCGTCTAAATTTCATCAAAGCTTGAATTTAAATTGCATCCACAATACGATAGTGCCGTGCAACGTCAGGTTATTCAAAAAGTGAATCTTCACAGTCACATGCTGTTAAGACGCTCGTATCTTGGATATATCAGCATACTATATTTCATTAAATTTCATAAAAATCTAACAGTTAAACATTAATATTCCATTCAAATATCACTGCCACACAGTCTATTTTTCAAACATCCATTGTCCAATACCTAAAGTATACTCATTACTGGGTCCCACTATAAATTAATAAGATTCAGGGCATAACATGGAACACATTCAACTGTAGAAGTGGTTAACACATAATTAATTAGGATTTGCAATAATATCACGCAACGAACCAGGATTAACCGAGCAAGCTTCTAAAGACATCCAAAATTGAGGATATCTTGTCGCTACTAGCAAGGTAAGTGACATTACACATATAATTATCAAAACCAAAATACATTTATAGGTTTCTTACACAAATATTATAATACTTAGAAGTAGAGTAAAAATCCCATTAACACATGTCAACGTGAACTTTCCCCTATTCTATTTTAACTTTAATTTATACAAATACAAATTGATTCAACACACAAAATATTATTTTAAGTTACAAGGCTTTTATATAAAATGTTTATTTCTACGGAATAACTTCATTTGGATAACATTCTAAATAATATTCAGGTTTAAAACCCATAAATTATAAATGTATTATTTTATTCACAATGGTTTATAATATCGTAATTGTATTATATTTGCTCATAACATAAAATACTAATTATATCCATAATTGCTAATTATTAACCAAAAAAAAACCCATTATTTACAGAGTATATAGAATAGATATATACGTAGTATTAAATATTGTATATAGGTATTATATGTATCTAAATTATCTATGTACAACAAAAAAACTAAAACCCCATGATGACTAATCATTATTATCCATATTTTTAATATCCAATGAAGTCAACATTTAAATATCAGCCATACATAAAAATATAAGTGAAACCAACCTATACCATAGACATGATCATACAGATAAACAAAAACTAAATTATATTTTATTCAATATCGACCAAATAGTATTATAATTAATAAATAATAGTTATATACTTATGTGTATTATTATTTGCATCCATGTTTATAACTTATATTATAATCTGAAAATAAAACAGTAATTGAAATATTTTTTTTAACAGTCCCATAATTTGGTCATATTTGTAGGGAGGATTGAAATATTTACCACCCCACCCACGTTGTTGTATTCAACCTCAATTTTCCCTTCATCGCTTTAACAATAATATAAAATTATTCTTAATACAATTATAGTCAATAAACTATATTCACTACAAAAATGTTTCTACTTTTAAAAATCAAGAGGAAGTCGAGACTAAGCCCCCCCTTCAGTTACAGCCTTATCCATATAGGTGTATTATAAATTGGTTATGGTTTAATTTATTTATAATCTTAACAATAAATTAAATGAAAAATACTTAGAAAAAAACCAGAATTCTAATAAATGCTTATCCATAACTATCATTCAACCTTTTTGATAGGTAGCGATGATGATGTCCTTATAGTTTTACTAATTTATAAAAATAGAAAAATATACATACTAAGGTAAAAATCTGTTTTTCGCCTCAAATACAAAAATATAGAGAACCATCCATTAAATGTTTAAGGTTATTTATTGACGGTAATTAAATAAATGCTAAAAAAATTTTAAATGTTAACCTGTAAAAAAATGATATAATGAACATTTGGTGAAAGTTTCAAGTATCTAGGGACAATCGTTTAATAAATACACAAATAATAATAATCTATTTTATTATATTACATAATTAATATTTATATTTTTATTTTATATTTTTATAAATTATTATTTTCTATTATATTAACAATCGATTTGACTCCGAAAACGGGAGGTACTTCTTTTGTCCAAAAATATGATAAAGTTGTTTTATTTTTTCACCTAATAATAATTACATCATTTTCGGGTCTCGCCCACTGTTTCACTTTTAACATTGTAGGATGCAATGTTTCAAATTATTTATGTTTGATATTATGTTATGGGTAAAACTAATAATAATACTAATACGAGTTATAGAGTGTATGGATTGTGACGATCTTATCTGCTTTCGTATATCTGATTTACACTTTACAAAATATATTGAAGCCTTTATCAATAAACAATAATTAATGATTATTAAACTATACCTAATCATATAAATATCATAGTATTATATTAAAACCATATATTTTATTGTACACACAAACACAAGGTACTTTGTGAAGAGTAATAGAAAGCTATTAATTAGTAATATAAGCTTTGTGGTGCGCTCTGAGCTAAACTGAATATTATGATTAATTGGCCTCAGATTAATCATTCATTAACAAAAATAACGTTGTATGGTTAAAATATAGATCCGGACATTCACCTGAATCCTTGTAGCCAGTTGCAAAATGACTGCAACTCATAATAGCCCCGATTTTCCTCTGAAGCGAGTCACACCCAAACACCTCGAGGTGACTACTGCTATTTAAAATTAAAATTTGTCTTGAACCAGGCGAAAAAAATTTACATGCAAGCACTACGTCCGTTTAAATAATGTTTCATCTGAGATCAATAAATTACGGTGCATTCTATTTAAATCTAACAGATATATATATTCTGCGGGAATGACAAATAAAGAGTAAAGATGTTAATATACTAGGCGTCACGTAACTACGGAAGTTAATGCAATAATTCATAGTAATGAATAAAGATGAAATTATCAATAGAGTATACGACAAAAAAGTACGAAACGTGAAAATTAAATTTGGTCAATTGGCCACAATGAGAAGTGAAAAAAAGAAACGTACAATAATAAGTAATAACTGGCACTAATAATTTATAATAATATTGTTTAAATCGACGCTTATTTTTTATGTAGTATAGAATATAAAACATTATGTAGTGCACTACTTATTTATTTTATAAAATATAAGCTAACAACTCAAAACACAGTAATATTTTTTTTAATACTTCATTATAACATAACTAAGTCTTGTTGGAGTAGGTTAATTTGTAACAGAATAGGGGAATAATTAGTATTATGTACGATTAGTACCTATATTGTACAATATTAAATATAAATTTTAGATTAAAATAAAGGCACAGAATATTATATAATACAAAGATTATTAACTATGTTCCCGATCATGCCAAATTATTATTTTATAAAGCAATATTGTGATAAACCGATCAATGCAGAGTACTAATTATAACAATATATATTGTTGATAACACTTTTACATCATATAACAGCTCCAAACTTAATAATTTACAAATATACAATTTAATCTTACTTTAGCTATATACTGAATTTTTATTCATATATATTTTTCTTATCTCAAGTTTATTTTAATAATCATAACACATATAACAATTAATTATAAAGGAAAATAGGTATATCCAGTTTATTTGAAATTTTCTTCAATTTGTAAAAGCGTTTTTTTTTCAGTTTCCGGTAAATAAAAATATATATAAACCAATCCAAAAAGCCCAATACCACCAAATAGAAGCATAGTGTACTCCAAGGTTAAATTAATTTCAATTGTTAAATATAATTTTGTTAGTATGAACATTAACAAATACGATGAAGCTGCACATGACCCAGCAGCGACTCCTCGGCTTCTGTAAAATAATAGTTTGAGGAACATTTAGTAACTTTCAGAGTGAAAATGAATAATGATAATAACTGTTGTATGCATATATTTAAATACCTTATTATTAATAGAAAACATTATAGTCCATAATTTATTCAACGGAAAATCATAAGAAACTTAATTTAAATGTTTAATGAAACAAAAATAACTAAAAACGAATTAAATTGCATTACATAATACAAACGTACAATAACAATTTTAGATTCTGAGCGGACGTACCGACAAATGTATCGATTTTATAGTACTGTTTTTTTTTTAAATTTTTTTTTTTTGGACTATACTGTCTACATGATAAGTACATGGTATAATTCTCCAATTTTAAGCTCCACTATCTTTTCCGGTAAGAAAGTGAGTTTAGTTGGTGGACTTGCGAGGGCAACATTTCAAATTCTTAGTACTTTTCAAAATTGGAGCGGAAAAAATCCCAAAATCAATTTGAATTAATTGTTTAGCTTATTACAGCAAAATATATATTATAGTCACTAACAAAATTATTATCAGTACCTATTGTCATTAGTCCTACGATCAACTCAAAAAGATTATTCACTTTAAAATTTTAAGAAATCAGTTCAACCAGTTCATGTATTAGTTCATCACTAGTTCAGATACAAAAACCGATTAAGAAAATATTTTTTTTTTGCTCTTCATATAGTATTTAATTATTTATATTTATGAGATTTACTTGTTAGGAAAGACTTCGCTAATTAACATCCAAGGTAAAGTGCTGATAGAAGTTCCAAACAAGGAAATTCCGCATAATATCACGGTGGGAATCCAAGGAATTGATGTGGTGTAACCATTTTTCAATGCCATGATATATAGACCAAATAAAAATAGCAAAATGGTATTTATCGAAACCGACATTACAGCTAAAAATCTTTTTCCCATGTGTTTCACTGATAAAACTAGTATAATGCATCCGGCGTTTTGTAGAACGGCAAAAATAACCTTAAAATAAAAATATAATATAATATTAATACAATTACCTACTTAAATGTGTATAATAATTATTTGTGTGGCATAAAGTATTTTCATACAAACAACAAACTTCGATCTTCTGATAAACCAATTTCATCCATTATTTGGCTAAAATACGGTTTGCTAGGTAAAAGGCAGACTATGTAAGAAATAAAAAAAACAATCATCACTAATCTGAACGGTCTGTAAACCGATGGATCCATGAGTTGTGCTAATTTTGAAAATATATTGTCTTTTTCAATGTTAACTACGCCATTTCGAGTTCCAGATACTTCATTATACCGAACGAGCTCAAGGAGTTCGGTTTTGACCACTTCGGGTTTCACCCATCCTCTTAACCAACAAAGTGACTTTTGAGCCTTTTCGATTTTTCCGTTGGCGATCAACCATAAAGGAGACTCCGGGATCTAAACAACCAAAAACCAAATGTAAAAAAATAAAACCATTCAATTTATTCATAGAACTGCTGTATAAGTTAGATACCTACTTAACCTACTGAATATTATTTAATTGACATACCAACATAACGAGGCATATGCAAGTGAATGGACAAAGTGTGCTTAACAATGCGACTATTCGCCATTCGAAAAAATACCCCAAAATGAAAATCAACAACATTCCCGCCATGCCCGCTGTGGACGCCAACGAAGCCATCGTTCCCCTGTGCCTAGGTTCCGTTATTTCGCCGACGTACGACAATATGGGGGCTTCGCTGAACCCTATACTCAATCCCATCAGCACGGTGGACGTGTAAAGTGAAACCACTGAGTGTGTGTAGTACAGCATTATCCATCCAAAAATACTGGGGATGTTGGCTAAGACCATGCACCTTTTCCTTCCAAATCTGTCCTGCAGGAATCCCGATAGAAAACTCCCGGTTGGATGAAATATAAATAATATACTTCCTGTAAACATATGGTTAAAAATAAAACAATATATTTTTATTTTTGATTAGGGCTTGGTTATTGTTGTAGTGGTAGTGTTTGGTATACGGTAAGTCTTCACACGTGTGTGTTTGTGTTTGGCAAAATTTTGATTGGAGGTTTTTGCCATGCCCGGTTGGGGGATGGCAGCCTCTCTCTTCAGACAGATGTCTGCCCGGAGAAAAGTGCCACATGTGACCGAGTTTCGAACCGGCGACGATGCGCCTTACAACCAATGACTTAGTCCGCTCGGCCACTCCGTCCCCCAAACAATATATTTTATTATTAGATAAACGCGTCGTGTGTGGAACGCGCACAACAGTCAAACACATACTCACTGATTGTTTAAAATACGAAGATCTCAGAAAAAAAAATGACCTACCCGAACAACTATCTGAAATCCTGAAACCCGATGAAGACTGGAACAACAATATACTTAATTTTTTAAAAAGGTCAGAATTATACAATCTAATTTAGCAAAATATCAAAATACTGTATATTGTATACACAAAAAAATGTAATCTCGCACGCTAATAACCATTATCGTTGAAGTGTTTTATTGTTCAATAAACAAAAAAAAACACGTCGTGTGCACTATCGATCTGAATATTATGATCGCTTATTCCTACAGTGTTTTGAAATGTTCAAATGAAATTAAATACATATTAAAATTATACTATGTTTGTTATTGTATCGTAAAATGCATTGACACATTTAACTGCAATTTCTTTTTTAAGATATTCTAAGGACTGATGTCAATGCGAAGCAAATCATATAGGTACCTACAAATTGACTACGACAGTAACAAAAATCGTTTGATTGTAAAACTTGTATTCAAAATATAAGTTGAATCCAAGAACCACACACTTTATAACTACATAAAAATGGATATGTTTTTGAGTGTAAAATATGTTGTTTATTATTTATAATTTTTCAATCAATATAACGATATAAATTATAGTCACCTAAGTTGATTACTTTTTTTTTTTTGTTTTATTGTAGCTTCTTGTAAACAATTATAGCTCAACAATTATAGATAGTTACAAAGTTGATTACTTATCAGAATAATTACTTACCTACATAAAATGATGTACCTATTCAAATTTTTTTTTACATTGTACAATAGCAGTATTGTTTACTATGTAAACATAAGTCATTTTAGATTCTGAGCGGAGATTGTTCATGAATGTATTGATTTTACAATGATTTGTGTTTTGTATCTGTTTACAAGAACATTTTTAGAAAAAATGATGCATTAATATTCATCTTTAAGGGCAGTTTCTAGTATTTTTTAAAATAACCGGAAAAAGCAAAAATGAATAAAAAACTGTAACTTTTACGCAAAACCAGTTTTCAGCGAAGTCTTTTATTTTTATTTTGAATGTAATCCAAAAACAAATAGCCATAGATAATTACTTAAATATTTTCTCTGAGTCAAAATGTTTTAAAATACAAGGTTTCTCATTAGTTGTTATAATAGTAGTTTAAAAATATTAAAGACATATTGGCATAATTTTTTTTTATAAGCATTTAAAGTTTAAATTTTTACAACATTTATAAAAATTGAGAAAATACGAAAATTGTTATATAGGTAGTGATAAATGTATAAATTTTCAATTCGTATAGCTAAGGATTGAAAATATCCAAACAAAAATAAAAGAACAAACGTTTACACAATATTATGCTTACCATACCACGATACTTGCTCCGTTGTCAACGAAAATTCACTTTTTGGATTTTTATACAAATCTTGGATTACAATCGTTGACATCGTTAACTCCATTCCCAATCCCACTAATAAGAAACTCTGTGCTATAGTGGCGCATACCTAAATAGTATTTTGAGTTTAGTTTATTTATTATAATTTATATTAATATGTTTGTTGTTGCACATAAATAAGATATATATTATATAATATATATAAACTAACTTGTGCCAATGTCGACATAGCGCCATAGTTTTTGACAGGATCGTCCCCGCCGATGTCAATTGTTTTCGACATTGATGGTGGTAGGTAATATAATATTATAAGGCTAATATAATATGTACAAATTTAATAATATAAATAAAAAAATCACCATATATACAACTGAATTATCGAACTGATTTTTTATTGTGAACACTAAATACTATTATGTTTAAACAAGGTTAACTCCGCGAATACCTAATATTATAATTTATGAAACATAATAACACAACAAGATCCTAATAAATACTAATTGATTCAGCACACAAAATAGTATTTTAAATCTAAAGGCTTGTAGATAAAATTTTATATTGTATACTTCTACGAAATAAATCTATTCAGATAACATTCTAAATATTCAGGTTTAAGGTCCATAAATAATAAATTTATTATTAGATATTATATTCACAATGATTTCTAATATAATATAATATTGTATATCATTAGTTATATCTATAATTGACCATTATTAACAGTATAAAACTAACAAATTAATGTTCAACGCATCTAGTGTAGATGTATGTACATTGTACATACACCCAATACTAATTATTGCATACATTATGTGTATAGATCTATAATATAGTATATATAGACTCGTATAATTTTTTATTCGTGGTTAATCATCAACAACTAAGGTTATTACCTTACAACGATATAAATATTAGTTATATAACAATAAACACAAAGGATTCGCTAGATTGCGTTATACATATCAATATATTTGAGAAATTAAATAATTCTATTTATGTCATTGTCTTCAATAGGGCTCAGAGCTTCGAAGAGGCTGTCTGGAATTCCTAGGCTACTTTTAGTGTCCACATGGTTGCGGCAGTGCACGATGAGGTGTTTGATTGTAAGCGGTTCTCCACAGGTTTTTAATAGATGTTTGTTCTTCTCTTCGCATGAGATGTCCATGGGATATCTGTGAGTGACCTATACGTAGTCCGTTTAATATTACTACATCTTTACAATTGCAGAATGAATCGGGTTTAGGCCAGTATGTGGAAGTATTTTTTATCTCTCTTAGTTTGTTATTTAGTGTACGCCACCATTCGAATTCCCACAAATCGGTACAATAGGTACTAACATCCCTGTGGATGTCAATAATTGAGGGGTAGGCACGCATTTCAGTGCTAACATTATTTATTAATTCATGAACTATTTTGTGGACTCTCTCATTGCCAATAATTCCACAATGGCCTAGTGTCCATATAAATAGTTTGGTCTTGTTAGATTTTGCAATGGTGTTACATATTTTAATAACTAGGGTGGTTGAGTGTGAGTTGTACTTAAGATTGCTTAGGGCACTGTGTGAATCTGTACAAATGTATCAACATTCAGGATCAGGCAGTTGTACGGCTACGTTTTCTACGATTTCTTTAGAGGAGTGTTATAATATGCATATATATCATAATTGAACGTTTCTTGACTGAATGACTGATAAACGCAAAGCCTAAACTATGACCGCTATAGAGAATTGAAATATATACAGAATTTTCGTTTCATAATATAAATGCAGAGAAAGGAAATATTTTACAGAACCACATTTTAAAGAAATGCTCCTCACCCAGAGATTTTTTGAAGCACGAAAAACGAAAATGTTTTGTGTATATTTAGGGCTGCTATTGATTACAGAATATAAAATAGTAATTATGATTGGATATAATTTTAGTAAGTATAAATTTTACATATGAGCACTACGTCTTTTTACCTAATATTTGCTCTGCGGTCAAATTGCAGTGTATTCTATTTAAATTTAACCCAAAGTTGTACTTTGCAGGAATATTGTATATAAAATAAATATGTCAGAGCAGTAAGCGTCAAGTACTACTTTTTTTTATAAGCTTACAATATTTAAATTATTAAAGCTCCACCATTACAACAGTATTTACATGTAAGTAAAGAAATGAATAAATAACAAAGAATTGACGAAGCATATTAAAAATAATGTAACTATACACATATTAGGGTGAATCCGTGAATCACGTAACTTCTTAAGTTAAAATAATAATTAATAGTAATGAACAAAGAAAAAAATTTCAATAGAGTATACGCCAAAATTATATTTGGTCGATTGGCCACAATAATGAGTGAGAAAAAAAGTAATAACTGGCATTAATAATTTATAGTAATGTTGTATAAATCTAAGCTCATGTTTTTTTAAAGTAAAGTATATAAAACATCATCTACGACGCTACTTATTTATTTTATATTTTTATCAATGAATGAACAACTCAAAACATAGTAATAGTTTTACAATAATTTGATATGGCATAACTTGTTGAAGTAGGTACGTTTGTAATAGAATAGTGATATAATTGGCAATAATTGTATGATTAGTATCTATATTGTACAATATTAAATATATATTTTCGATTAAAATAAAGGAACGGAATATTATATAATACAAAGATTATTAACTATGTTCCCGATCATGCCAAATTATTGTTTTGTAAAACAATATTGTGATAAACCGATCACTGCAGAGTCTTAATTAATA
>PVMI01024845.1:0-23939 GCA_008528875.1 Aulacorthum solani
TCAGCGGCCAGCAGCCGAGCGTACGGAAACGGACCATCCGTTCGGTACGCTCGGCTGCTGGCCGCTGACCGGCGCGGTAGAGTCTGAAGCGCAGACGCTGCCGGAGATCATCGAAGAGATGCTGGTTTCTACCACCAGCGAGCGTCAGGGCCGCATGATCGATCGCGATCAGTCCGGTTCGATGGAACTGAAAAAACGTCAGGGTTATTTCTAAGGAGACGCCAGATGAATACCGTAATTGCACAACAGATTGCCGACCAGGGCGGCGTTGAAGCCTGGCTGACCACGCAACAACACAAGAGCCTGCTGCGTTTTCTGACCTGCGGCAGCGTTGACGACGGAAAAAGTACCCTGATTGGACGTCTGCTACACGACACCCGTCAGATCTATGAAGATCAGCTCTCGTCGCTGCACAACGACAGCAAACGTCACGGCACCCAGGGCGAGAAGCTCGATCTGGCGCTGCTGGTGGATGGTCTGCAGGCTGAGCGTGAGCAGGGCATTACCATTGATGTGGCCTACCGCTACTTCTCGACCGAAAAGCGTAAATTTATTATCGCCGACACGCCGGGACATGAGCAGTACACCCGTAACATGGCGACCGGCGCGTCAACCTGCGATCTGGCGATCCTGCTGATCGATGCGCGTAAAGGCGTACTGGATCAGACCCGCCGCCACAGCTTTATCTCGACGCTGCTGGGGATCAAACACCTGGTGGTGGCGATCAATAAGATGGATCTGGTGGAGTACAACCAGGAGCGCTTCGAACAGATCAAACAGGATTACCTCGACTTTGCTGCGCAGCTGCCGGAAGACCTCGATATCCGCTTTGTGCCGATGTCGGCGCTGGAAGGGGATAACGTCGCTTCTGCCAGTCAGACCATGCCGTGGTATAGCGGCCCGACGCTGCTGGATGTGCTGGAGACTGTGGAGCTGAAGCGCGTCGTCGATCATCAGCCGATGCGCTTCCCGGTGCAGTATGTCAACCGTCCGAACCTCGATTTTCGTGGCTATGCCGGCACCCTGGCGTCGGGCAGCGTGCAGGTAGGCCAGCGCGTTAAAGTGCTGCCTTCTGGCGTGGAGTCGACCATTGCCCGCATTGTGACCTTCGATGGCGATCTGCAGGAAGCGGGTGCAGGCGAAGCGATTACCCTGGTGCTGCAGGATGAGATTGATATCAGCCGTGGCGATTTGCTGGTGGATGCCAGTGAAGAGCTGGCAGCGGTTCAGTCTGCCAGCGTTGACGTGGTCTGGATGGCAGAACAGCCGCTGCAGGCCGGTCAGAGTTATGACCTGAAAATCGCCGGTAAGAAAACCCGTGGCCGGGTAGAGAAGGTGCTGCATCAGGTCGAGATCAACTCGCTGGAGACGCGTCAGGTCGATACGCTGCCGCTGAACGGTATCGGTCGCATTGAGATCACTTTTGATGAACCGATGGTACTCGACAGCTATCAGCAAAACCCGGTAACCGGCGGCATGATCTTTATCGATCGCCTGAGCAACGTCACCGTGGGTGCCGGCATGATCCATCAGCCAAACCATGATGCCCCGGTTAATACCGGCGAGTTCAGCGCGTTTGAGCTGGAACTGAATGCGCTGGTGCGCCGCCACTTCCCACACTGGAATGCGCGCGACCTGCTGGGCGGTCAGTAATGGCTCAGCACGACGATAACGTGGTGTGGCATGATCATCCGGTGACACGCGCCTCACGCGAACAGCAGCATGGCCATCAGGGCGTGGTGCTGTGGTTTACCGGGCTTTCGGGCTCGGGGAAATCCACCGTTGCCGGTGCGCTGGAGCAGGCGCTGCACCGCATCGGCGTCAGCACCTATCTGCTGGATGGTGACAATGTGCGTCACGGCCTCTGTCGTGACCTCGGTTTCAGCGATGATGACCGTAAAGAGAATATCCGTCGCGTCGGTGAAGTGGCGAAACTGATGGTGGATGCCGGACTCGTGGTGCTCACTGCCTTTATTTCGCCGCATCGCGCCGAGCGTCAGATGGTGCGCGATCTGCTGGAGCCGGGACAGTTTATCGAGGTATTTGTCGATACGCCGTTAGCCGTGTGTGAAGCGCGTGATCCGAAAGGGTTGTATCGCAAAGCGCGCGCCGGTGAACTGCGTAATTTCACCGGCATCGACAGCGTCTATGAGGCGCCCGATAGCCCGGAAATCCAGCTGGATGGCGAACAATTGGTTACAAAACTCGCCGCCCAATTGTTAGACCTGCTGCGTGACCGCGATATCATCAAATCCTGAAGAGACAGCGGCAAATCGTTTCTGATTTGCCGCCCTCGCGCCAACAGGATGCCTATGCAGAACATTACCCCAATGCTCGCTCGAAAAGATGACTCCTCCCCGGATGAGCCGCGCTCATTGCTACCGGGCGGCGTTATCGGCTTTCTCGCTTACTGGTGCGCGCTGGCGATTCCTTTCCTGCTGTTCGGCTCTAACACGCTGTTCTTCTTTCTTTATACCTGGCCATTCTTTCTGGCGCTGCTGCCGGTTGCGGTGGTCACGGGTATCGCGCTGAATACGCTGCTGAGTGGACAGTGGCTGTGGGCCGCGCTCGCCACGGTGATCATGGTGGTCACGCTCTTCTGGTTAATGTTCTCTTTTCTCTCTGGCTGGTAAGCCCTCAGTGCGCCCGCGCTGATGTGCAAACGCATCGGCAGGTTACAAATCTTTTCCCGTCTGAATCGGTACTGATTCATATTTTGCGCAGACGCGCAGCAAAGCGCGCCATTTTCTCCGCTGGTGTGGAGTCCTGTGCAAAGTTATGGGATGATTGGGCCGTTTTTAGGGGGCGGGATGGGAAAACTGACGTTACTGTTATTGGTGCTGCTTGGCTGGCTGCAATATTCGTTGTGGCTGGGGAAAAATGGCATCCATGACTATACGCGCGTCAATGATGATGTCGCGGTGCAACAGGCAAACAATGCCAAACTGAAATCGCGAAACGATCAGCTGTTTGCCGAAATTGACGATCTCAATGGCGGCTCGGAAGCGATCGAGGAGCGTGCACGCAATGAACTGGGCATGATTAAGCCCGGTGAGACTTTCTATCGTCTGGTGCCTGACCAGAACAAACGCAACGCGCAACAAGCAGCGCTTAACCAACAACGATAAAACATGAACACTCTGGCCTCCCTTGCGGATGTGATTGCCGTGGTGCCCGCTGCCGGGATCGGCAGCCGCATGCAGGCAACCTGTCCGAAACAGTATCTGACGATTGGTCAGCACACCCTTCTGGAACACAGCATTGCGCGTCTGTTTTCCCATCCCGCTATCAAACAGGTGATTGTCGCCCTCAGTCCTGATGACCAGCACTTCGCTTCACTGCCGCTGGCACGCGATCCGCGCGTGCTCAGGGTGACAGGCGGAGAGACCCGCGCCGAATCGGTGCTGGCCGGATTGCAGGCCGCACAGGGTTCCGCCTGGGTGCTGGTCCATGACGCCGCGCGTCCCTGTCTGCATCCCGACGATCTCCAGCAACTGCTCAATGTGCGTGAACAGAGCCACGTTGGCGGGATTCTGGCCGCGCCAGTGCGTGACACCATGAAACGGGGCGAGCCGGGCAAAGCCGCGGTGGCGCATACCGTAGAGCGCGACGATCTCTGGCACGCCTTAACGCCGCAATTTTTCCCTCATGCGCTGCTCACCGCCTGCCTGACGCGGGCGCTGGCAGAAGGCGCGACCATCACCGATGAAGCCTCGGCGCTGGAGTATTGCGGCTACCACCCGCTGTTAGTCAGCGGACGCAGTGATAACATCAAAGTCACCCGGCCAGAAGATCTGGCGCTGGCGGCTTTTTATCTGAGTCAGATTCAATTAAAGGAGAGCGCATGATGCGTATCGGTCACGGTTTTGACGTTCACGCCTTTGGCGGAGAGGGTCCGTTAGTGATTGGCGGTGTGCGGATCCCGTTTGAGCAGGGTTTTATCGCCCATTCGGATGGCGATGTGGCGCTGCATGCGCTGACTGACGCGCTGCTGGGCGCAGTGGCGATGGGCGATATCGGCAAGCTGTTTCCTGACACCGATCCGGCCTTTAAAGGGGCGGACAGCCGCGGCCTGCTGCGTGAGGCCTGGCGCCGTATCGAAGCCAAAGGCTATCGCATCGGTAATGTCGACGTCACGATTATTGCTCAGGCACCGAAAATGCTGCCGCACGTGCCACAGATGCGGATCAATATTGCAGAAGATCTGGGCTGCCATATGGATGCGGTCAACGTCAAAGCGACCACCACCGAGAAGCTGGGCTTTACCGGGCGCGGCGAAGGCATCGCCTGTGAAGCGGTGGCGTTAGTCCTGAAAGCTGACAGCCAATGATGCTGAATTACCTGCACGGTACACCCGTGGCCTCCGGCGTGATCAAAGCCAATCCGGAAGATTTCGTGGTAGTTGAAGATCTCGGTTATGGCGCGGATGGTGAAGGTGAGCACCTGCTGGTGCGCATCCGTAAAGTGGGGGCCAATACCCGCTTTGTGGCTGAGGCACTGGCGAAGTATCTTGGTATTCATCAGCGCGACATGAGTTATGCCGGAATGAAAGATCGCCATGCGGTGACGGAACAGACCCTCTGTTTTCGCCTGCCGGGTAATGCGATGCCCGATCTGCGCGGTTTTGAACTGGAAGGGGTCGAGATTCTGCAGGCGGTGCGCCACAAACGTAAGCTGCGCATCGGCGCACTGGCGGGGAATGCGTTCCGGCTGATCATCCGCCAGATCAGTGACCGTGATGCGGTTGAAACGCGGCTGGCGCAGATTCGCGATGCGGGCGTGCCGAACTATTTTGGTGAACAGCGTTTTGGTCGCGGCGGCAATAACCTGGTGATGGCTGAAAAGTGGGGGCGCAATGAGATCATTATTCGCGACCGCAACAAGCGCAGCCTGATGCTCTCTGCCGCGCGCAGTGCGCTGTTTAATCAGGTGACCAGTGCGCGTCTGCAACAGCAGGGTAGGCTGACTCAGGTGCTCAACGGCGACGCGTTGCAGCTGACCGGACGAGGCAGCTGGTTTGTCGCGCAGCCTGATGAACTGGCAGAGTCACAGCGCCGGGTTGAGCAGCATGAGCTGCGCATCACCGCGCCGCTGCCGGGACGGGGCGAGCCTGGCCCGCAGGCTGACGCGCTGGCCTTTGAACAGCAGGCGCTGGCTGATGAGACGCTGCTGCTGGGACTGATTGAACGTGAGAAGGTTGATGCTGCACGCCGCGCCATGCTGGTGGTGCCGCGCGATATGCAGTGGAGCTGGTGGGATGATGTCACGCTGGAACTGGCATTCTGGCTGCCAGCGGGCAGCTTTGCCACCAGCGTGGTCCGTGAGCTGCTGACCCACGCGGACTCGCCCGATCAGATTGATGAGTAATCTTCGCCGCAACCTGACCCGCAGTGTGGGTAATGTTGCGGCAAACCCCCACCGTCGTGTGATTTACGCCTACCACTTCCTTGCGCGCCTCGCTAGAATGCAAAAATCGCCGTCTATTCCTCACCTGTTGCCATGCCGTTAAAACAGGTTCCGTCACGGCGACCAGTCGAATAAAAAAAGGTCAGAACGAAATGCGGATATTGCTCAGTAACGATGACGGCATTCATGCGCCAGGCATTCAGACTCTGGCGAAAGCCCTGCGGCAGATTGCTGACGTGCAGGTTGTTGCCCCCGATCGTAACCGAAGCGGTGCCTCGAACTCATTAACGCTGGAAACGCCTCTGCGCACCTTCACCCATGAAAACGGTGATATCGCCGTCCAGATGGGGACGCCGACCGACTGCGTCTATCTGGGGGTGAATGCGCTGATGCAGCCGCGTCCCGACATTGTGGTGTCGGGCATCAATGCCGGCCCCAATCTGGGCGATGATGTGATCTACTCCGGCACGGTGGCGGCAGCGATGGAAGGGCGACATCTTGGCTTGCCGGCTATCGCGGTTTCGCTCAACGGCCATCAGCATTACGCCACCGCGGCGGCCGTGACCTGCGCTCTGCTCAGGGCGCTGACGCATGAACCGCTGCGCACCGGCCGCATTCTCAACATCAACGTTCCCGATCTGCCGTTGTCAGAACTCAAAGGCATCCGCGTGACGCGCTGTGGCAGTCGCCATCCGGCGGATCAGGTGATTGCGCAGCAGGATCCGCGTGGCAATACACTCTACTGGATTGGTCCGCCAGGCGAAAAACTGGATGCGGGCCCGGATACGGACTTCGCCGCCGTGGATCAGGGCTACGTCTCTGTCACGGCACTCCATGTCGATTTAACGGCGCACAGCGCGCAGAACGTGCTCAGTGACTGGCTGGCTAAAGCTGAGGTGAACCTGGCATGGTGAATCGGCGTATTGAGACGTTGCTGTCACAACTGCGTCAGCAGGGCATCGATGATGAAAACCTGCTGAAAGCCATCAGCGAGGTGCCGCGCGAACGTTTTATCGACGAAGCGTTCGAGCATAAAGCCTGGGACAATGTTGCCTTGCCCATCGGCTCCGGTCAGACGATATCACAGCCCTACATGGTCGCGCGGATGACCGCGCTGCTCGGACTTAATCCGCATTCGCGTGTGCTGGAGATTGGTACGGGTTCAGGTTATCAGACGGCGATTCTTGCCCATCTGGTGGACCATGTATATTCAGTGGAACGCATTAAAGGGCTGCAGTGGCAGGCCAAGCGCCGTCTGAAACAGCTGGATCTGCATAATGTCTCAACCCGTCATGGTGATGGCTGGCAGGGCTGGCCTTCACGTGGCCCCTTCGATGCCATCATCGTCACGGCTGCACCGCCTGAAATTCCGATTGCGCTGATAGCACAACTGGCAGAAGGCGGCATCATGGTGCTGCCGGTTGGTGAAGATCAGCAGGTACTGAAGCGCCTGCGTCGTCAGGGCGAAGAGGTGATGGAAGAGACCATCGAACCAGTGCGTTTTGTCCCGCTGGTGCAGGGCGATCTGGCCTGACCCTCTTCGTATTTCTTCACAACTGTTTCATAGCACCACGTACCTGATGTTGTTACTATCCAGTTTATTCATCGAAAACGCAGATTTTATCGCGCCGCGCAGAGTATCCTGCTGGCAGATACAGTGAAACAGATAGATCAGAGTTGCCATCACGGGGGATTAATGAGCACGGGAAGCACACTTTTTCAGTTACGCCGTCTGGCGGCGCTTTCACTGGTAGGTTTTTGGCTGGCAGGCTGCAGCTCCAGCGACAACTCACAGGCACCCATCAGTCGCGTTGGCGACAATGGTGGCATGAACACTAACCAGTCTGGAGCAGACATGAGTTCAGGCGGCGTTCCTGCCACGCCATCCCAGGGACAAATGTTAAGCAAAAATTCAGCATCTGCCCCCGCTAGTGGTGGAATGATTAGTACCAACAGCAATGTTGAGACGCAGAATGGCCGGATTGTTTACAATCGCAGTTATCAGAACATTCCTAAGGGTAGCTACTCCGGTGAAACTTATACCGTTAAGCGTGGCGACACATTGTTTTACATCGCCTGGATTACCGGCAACGATTTCCGTGATTTAGCCCAGCGCAACAATGTTCCGGCGCCATATGGCCTGAATGTCGGACAAACTTTGCAGATTGGCAATGGGTCGGGTCAGCCGATTACTGGCGGCAATCCCATTACCGTTGCTGATGCAACGCAGGGCGGCGTTCCGGCGGCGCCACAAATTAAATCGCCTTCTGTTGCACAGCAACCTGTTATTACGTATTCTGATGATTCAGGTAATTCGGGTGGCAGCAAAATGTTGCCTTCGAATGGAGCAAATGTTGCAACGACAACAGCTCCAGTCGTTACCGCACCCCCAACGGTTAGCAGTACAACCAACAGTTCAACGCCGGTCGGAAGCTGGCGCTGGCCGACTGACGGGAAGATCATCGATAACTTCTCTGCCGCCGAAGGTGGCAATAAAGGTATCGATATCGCCGGGACGCGCGGACAATCTGTGGTCGCCACTGCTTCAGGACGAGTGGTTTACGCAGGTAACGCACTCCGGGGTTACGGTAATTTAATCATCATTAAACACAACGATGATTACCTGAGTGCCTACGCCCACAACGATACAATGCTGGTCCGGGAACAACAGGAAGTTAAGGCGGGGCAAAAGATCGCTACCATGGGTAGCACCGGAACCAGTTCAGTCAGATTACATTTTGAAATTCGTTACAAGGGGAAATCCGTAAACCCGTTGCGTTATTTACCGCAGCGATAATCCGGCAGAACAAAACAGGTTTATGTTCTGCCCTGGAATCACGGGTAGGAGCCGCTTATGAGCCAGAATACGCTGAAAGTAAACGAGTTACATGAGAACGCGGAATTCGATGAGAACGGAGCTGAAATTTTTGACGAGAAGGCACTCGTTGAAAATGAAGCCAGTGATAGCGACGTAGCGGAAGAAGAGTTGCTATCACAGGGTGCGACGCAACGTGTGTTAGATGCGACGCAGCTCTATCTCGGGGAGATTGGCTATTCTCCGTTGTTAACGGCAGAGGAAGAAGTCTTCTTCGCTCGCCGTGCATTGCGGGGTGATATCCCTTCCCGTCGCCGTATGATCGAAAGTAACTTACGCCTGGTGGTGAAAATCGCTCGTCGTTACAGCAATCGTGGTTTAGCTCTGCTGGACCTGATTGAAGAAGGTAACCTCGGCCTGATTCGCGCCGTAGAGAAATTTGACCCGGAGCGCGGGTTCCGTTTCTCAACGTACGCCACCTGGTGGATTCGTCAGACTATTGAACGGGCGATCATGAATCAAACCCGTACCATCCGTCTGCCGATTCACATTGTGAAAGAACTGAATGTTTATCTGCGTACTGCGCGTGAACTTTCCCACAAGCTCGACCATGAGCCGAGTGCGGAAGAGATCGCAGAGCAGCTTGATAAACCGGTTGATGACGTAAGCCGCATGTTACGTCTCAACGAACGCATTACCTCGGTTGATACGCCATTAGGCGGTGATTCTGAAAAAGCGCTGCTGGATATTCTGGCCGATGAGAAAGACAACGGACCGGAAGACACCACGCAGGACGATGATATGAAACAAAGCATCGTTAAATGGCTGTTCGAACTGAACGCCAAGCAGCGTGAAGTGCTGGCACGTCGTTTCGGCCTGTTGGGCTATGAAGCGGCAACACTTGAGGATGTGGGTCGTGAAATCGGCTTAACCCGCGAGCGTGTACGCCAGATTCAGGTTGAAGGTTTACGCCGTCTGCGTGAAATCCTGCAGGCGCAGGGCCTCAGCATTGAAGCACTGTTTCGTGAATAATCGTTAACAGTAAATCTGAGTTTGAATGCGAAAAGCGATGGTGAAAACCATCGCTTTTTTTATGTCTGCAGAAAAGTGATTTGCGGGCGAGCAAGCATCGCACCGCGCATTAACGCGGTGCGATGTACGGGATGTAATATCAGACCAGCGATTTAAGACGATAAATCCAGTCGAGTGCCTGACGCGGTGTCAGCGTATCCGGATCCAGCGCCTCAAGCGCCTCCATGGCAGGCGAGGTCTCTTCAACCAGCAGCGGCAGCTGAGAGCCATCGACCGTCGATGACGCGGAGTGGTTTGAAACGGTCTCAAGTTCCTTCAGCTTATTGCGTGCCCGCTTAATTACCTCTTTGGGTACGCCGGCCAGCGCCGCCACCGCCAGACCATAGCTCTTACTGGCCGCACCCTCCTGGACGCTGTGCATAAAGGCGATTGTGTCGCCATGCTCAACGGCATCCAGATGGACGTTAACCACGCCTTCCATTTTTTCCGGCAGGGTTGTCAGCTCGAAGTAATGGGTGGCAAACAGCGTCATCGCCTTGATACGGTTCGCCAGGTTTTCGGCGCAGGCCCAGGCCAGCGATAAACCGTCGTAGGTAGATGTTCCGCGTCCAATCTCATCCATCAGCACCAGGCTATTTTCGGTGGCATTGTGCAGGATGTTAGCGGTTTCGGTCATCTCAACCATAAAGGTCGAGCGCCCGGAGGCGAGATCGTCAGCGGCACCGACACGGGTAAAGATGCGATCCAGCGGGCCAATCAGCGTCTCATCGGCAGGAACAAAACTGCCAATCCATGCCATCAGCGCAATCAGCGCCGCCTGACGCATATAGGTACTTTTACCGCCCATGTTGGGGCCGGTAATAATCAGCATTCTGCGCTGGGGTGCCAGTGACAGTGGGTTGGCAATAAACGGCTCTTTCAGAACCTGTTCCACCACCGGATGGCGTCCGCCGCTGATTTTAATCCCGGCTTTATCCTGCAATACCGGGCGGCAATAGTTCAGGGACCAGGCACGTTCTGCCAGGTTGCTTAACACATCCAGCTCTGCCAGCGCGGCGGCACTCAGCTGCAGCGCTTCAAGATGCGGCAGCAACTGATCGAACAGCGCTTCATACAGGCTTTTTTCCAGCGACAGCGCTTTACCCTTGGAGGTGAGTACTTTGTCTTCGTACTCTTTCAGCTCCGGAATGATATAGCGTTCAGCATTTTTCAGGGTCTGACGACGGACATAGTGCATCGGTACCTGATGGCTCTGTCCGCGGCTCACCTGAATGTAATAACCATGCACGCCGTTAAAGCCGACCTTCAGGGTATCCAGTCCCAGCTTCTCGCGTTCGCGGATCTCCAGCCGGTCAAGATAGTCGGTTGCGCCATCTGCCAGTGCGCGCCACTCATCCAGCTCCGCGTTGTAGCCGGGCGCAATCACTCCGCCATCGCGGATCAGCACAGGCGGTGACTCAATCACCGCCTGTTCCAGCAGCTCACGTAACGCAGTGAACTCGCCCATCTGCGTGCGCAGCTTCTGCAACTGGGGCGCCTCAACATCGGCCAGCAGCTGGTTAAGTTCCGGCAGTTGCTGAAACGCATGACGCATGCGAGCCAGATCGCGCGGACGTGCGGTGCGCAGGGCCAGGCGAGCCAGGATTCGCTCCAGATCGCCGACCTGACGCAGCACCGGTTGCAGCACATCGCTGAGATTTTGCAGCTCAGCAATCGACTCCTGACGCTGGTTAATAATGCGCGCATCGCGCAGCGGCATATGCAGCCAGCGTTTCAGCATCCGGCTACCCATCGGGGTGACCGTTTTATCCAGCACCGCCGCTAAGGTGTTGTCGGTGCCGCCTGCCAGGTTCTGGGTGATCTCCAGATTACGGCGGGTGGCCGCATCCATGATGATGCTGTCCTGCTGCCGCTCCATGCTCAGCGAGCGGATGTGGGGCAGCGTCGTACGCTGGGTATCTTTGGCATACTGCAGCAGGCAGCCCGCCGCGCTCAGTCCGAGGTGCGCATTCTCCACGCCGAAGCCATTAAGATCGCGGGTGCCGAACTGCAGGTTCAGCTGCTGGCGTGCGGTGTCGATCTCAAACTCCCACAGCGGACGGCGTCGCAGGCCGCGTCGCTGATCGATCAGCGACATCGCCTGGAAATCTTCGGGGTAGAGCAGCTCCGCCGGATTGGTGCGCTGCAGTTCTGCCGCCATGGTTTCAGCATCGGCAGGTTCGCTGAGGCGAAAACGGCCTGAGCTGATATCCAGCGTGGCGTAGCCAAAACCGCGCGGGCTTTGCACGATCGCCGCCAGCAGATTGTCGTGTCGCTCCTGTAACAGCGCCTCATCACTGATGGTACCCGGGGTAACGATGCGCACCACTTTGCGTTCGACCGGGCCTTTGCTCAGCGCCGGATCGCCTATCTGCTCGCAGATGGCAACGGATTCGCCCAACTGCACCAGTTTAGCCAGGTAACCTTCAACCGCATGATAGGGCACACCCGCCATCGGGATCGGTTCGCCCGCTGACGCACCGCGTTTGGTGAGTGAAATCTCCAGCAGCTGCGAGGCACGTTTTGCGTCGTCATAAAACAGCTCGTAGAAGTCACCCATACGGTAAAACAGCAGAATGTCAGGATGCTCCGCCTTGAGACGCAGGTACTGCTGCATCATCGGCGTGTGGGAAGGAAAGTCCTTTTCGGTTGGCTCTTGCATAAGGTTTTAGCTCATTTTTAATGCGGTAAATTTCTGGCGGTCAACGCCCATGAAACCGAAAGGGATTCCAGGCGCGCAGGATAATCAGATGATAACGAATAGGGCAGGGCATATGCCAGCGTGATGCACAGCCGCGATCCTGACCGGGTGTAACCTGACAGGCATCCTGGCAAATGTGGCGGCGGCTGGCGACAAAAAAGTGCCTGTTCTCATGACGCTGATGCGGGGCTGCGAGGCGGCTCGCGATTTCTGCGGCAGTTTATGGCCGGCAGGAGGGCAATGCGCCGCATCGGGAAGGGGGAAAGGTCAGTGCAGCCCGTTCTGCAGCGCCCAGACGGCGGCTTCAAGTCGGGATTTAAGGTTCATCTTTTTCAGCAGATATTTAACGTGAACCTTGACCGTGCTTTCACTGATGGCCAGCTTGCGGGCAATCGCTTTATTGGTCATCCCGTCGCTGATCAGTTGCAGAATATCGCGTTCGCGCCGGGTCAGCTGATTGATGTCGCGCGTCTGAGCAGGCTGCGCTTCACGCAACCGGGCGACCAGAATCGGAGTTAACGCCTCGCTCAGCACGATCTGACCGGCAGCAGCCTGATGCAGCGCTTTCAGTAAGGCTTCCGGTTCCATATCTTTCAGCAGATAACCATCAGCGCCGCGCTTCAGCGCGCTGACCACATCCTCTTCATTATCTGAAACGCTGAACACCACCACCCGGCCAGAAAGGGCTATCTCACGCAGCTGGGTCAGGGTATCCAGTCCGTTCAGACCTGGCATATTAAGATCAAGCAGGATCAGGTCGGGATCATGCTGCTGTGCCAGCGCCAGGCCATCAATGCCATTACCCGCTTCGGCAACCACCTGCAGTCTTTCATCCAGCGCAATCAGCTGCTTCAGGCCATTGCGCAGCATGGGATGGTCGTCGATCAATAAAAGCGTAAATTTCTCTGCCGTCACAATGGCTCCTGTTCCTGTCACATACGCCAGCCCTGAGCGGGCGGAGAGCCTATCTTACCGGTGAAGCGGGGTCGCTATATACCCCCAATGGACTACTCCTTTATTTCCAGTCGGACACCCTTTTACAGAAGGCATGGGCGGCCGTGTTTAAACCCTATGATTTATAAGGGTTATCTGAATTCAGTCAACTACTTAACCGGGGTGAAGAGAGGGCGCTGCACCTCTGTAACCTGCATTGCCGTTGATTTGTATCAAGCCCGACACCACGGCGGATGCGCAGGATACGCACAATTATTATTCTGCTGATGAGAGATTTATGACCCAATCCACCTCTTTGCAAACCCCGACGCGCGGCGCGTTAATTCAGGACTGGCAACCGGAAAACGATGCGTTCTGGCAGGCGCGTGGTAAACGTATCGCCAGCCGTAACCTGTGGATTTCTGTCTTCTGTCTGCTGCTGGGCTTCTGCGTCTGGATGCTGTTCAGCACCGTTGCGGTTAACCTGAATAAAGTTGGCTTTACCTTCAGCACTGAGCAGCTCTTTTTACTGACCGCACTGCCGTCGGTTTCTGGCGCGTTGCTGCGTGTGCCTTACTCTTTTGTTATTCCCATCTTTGGGGGACGTCGCTGGACCGCCTTCAGCACCGGCATCCTGATCATTCCCTGCCTGTGGCTCGGCTTTGCCGTACAGGACAGCCAGACCTCATTCACCACTTTTATGGTGATTTCCCTGCTGTGCGGTTTTGGTGGCGCTAACTTCGCGTCGAGCATGGGCAATATCAGCTTCTTCTTTCCCAAAGCCCGTCAGGGCGGCGCGCTGGGTATCAACGGCGGCCTCGGTAATCTTGGCGTCAGCGTAATGCAGTTTGTCGCCCCGCTGGCGATCTCCTGTGCCATTTTTGGTTTTGCCGATGTGGGTCAGACCACCGTCACCGGCGACAGCATCTGGCTGGAAAATGCCGCCTGGATCTGGGTGCCGTTCCTGGCGATCGGCACGCTGGCGGCCTGGTTCGGCATGAACGACCTGGCGGCGGCGAAATCCTCGCTGCGTGAGCAGTTACCGGTGCTGAAACGTCCCCACCTGTGGGTTATGGCGCTGCTCTATCTGGCCACCTTTGGCTCATTTATCGGTTTCTCTGCCGGTTTTGCCATGCTGACGAAGACGCAATTTCCTGATGTCGTGATAATGCATTACGCCTTTTTCGGCCCCTTTATTGGCGCGCTGGCCCGTTCAGCAGGCGGCATCATTTCTGACCGCTTCGGCGGTACCCGCGTCACGCTTGTCAACTACGTGCTGATGGCGCTGTTTGCTGCGCTGCTGTTCCTCACCCTGCCGGGTGCCGGACATGATGGCTCGTTCGTTGCCTTCTTCGCCGTGTTTATGGGCCTGTTTCTGACCTCCGGTCTGGGCAGCGGCTCCACCTATCAGATGATTGCGGTGATCTTCCGTAAGCTGACGCTGGAACGTATCAAAGCTGAGGGCGGCGACGATGCGCTGGCACAGCGTGAAGCGGCAACAGAAACCTCTGCTGCGCTCGGCTTTATCTCCGCCATTGGCGCGCTGGGCGGTTTCTTTATTCCGCAGACTTTTGGCCTGTCGCTCGCCATGACCGGTTCACCCGCCGGCGCGATGAAAATCTTCCTGGTCTTTTATCTCTGCTGCATCGCGGTGACCTGGCTGGTTTACGGCCGAAAAGCACGCGCCTGATAACGACAAAGCCGGTGTGGCGCACCGGCACAATTTCACTTTCTGTGTCGGGACAGATGCAGAGTCAGCAATGTCACATTAAGCCTTCAGGAGTATTCCGGATGAGCAAGTTTCTTGATCGGTTTCGCTATTTCAAACAGCTGGCCGAACCCTTTTCCGGCCAGCATGGCCAGACGTTAAACAGTAACCGCGACTGGGAAGATGGCTACCGCAGCCGCTGGCAGCACGATAAAATTGTGCGCTCCACGCACGGTGTGAACTGTACCGGCTCATGCAGCTGGAAAATCTACGTCAAAAATGGACTGGTCACCTGGGAAACCCAGCAGACCGACTATCCGCGTACCCGTCCCGATCTGCCAAACCATGAGCCGCGCGGTTGCCCACGCGGAGCCAGCTACTCCTGGTATCTCTACAGCGCTAACCGCCTGAAATATCCGTTGATGCGCAAGAAGCTGATTCAGCTCTGGCGCGACGCGAAAGCGCAGCACAGCGATCCGGTGGATGCCTGGGCATCCATCATCAGCAATCCGGAGAAAGCGAAAAGCTACAAGCAGGCGCGTGGACGCGGTGGCTTTGTCCGCGCCAGCTGGCAGGAAGTTAACGAGATGATCGCTGCCGCGAACATCTGCACCGCGAAGACCTACGGCCCTGACCGCATTATGGGATTCTCGCCGATTCCGGCGATGTCGATGGTCTCTTACGCTGCGGGCGCACGTTACCTGTCACTGATTGGCGGAACCTGTCTGAGCTTCTACGACTGGTACTGCGATCTGCCGCCGGCCTCACCGATGACCTGGGGCGAGCAGACCGACGTGCCGGAATCGGCTGACTGGTACAACTCCTCCTACATTATTGCCTGGGGCTCGAACGTGCCGCAGACCCGCACCCCGGATGCGCACTTCTTTACCGAAGTCCGCTATAAAGGGACGAAAACCGTGGCGATCACGCCGGACTATGCTGAGGTCGCGAAGCTGTGTGACCAGTGGCTGAGTCCGAAGCAGGGCACCGACAGCGCGATGGCGCTGGCGATGGGCCACGTGATGCTGAAAGAGTTTCATCTTGATCGCGAAGTTGGCTATTTCCGCGACTACGTGCGCCGTTACACCGATATGCCGATGCTGGTGCTGCTGGAACCCCGTGAGGGCGGGTTTTACGCCGCCGGCCGTCAGCTGCGCGCCAGCGATCTGGTGGATGGGCTCGGTCAGGAGAATAACCCGGAGTGGAAAACCGTCGCGATTAACGAGGCGACCGGGGAACTGATTGCGCCGCAGGGATCTATCGGCTTCCGCTGGGGCGAAAAAGGCAAATGGAACCTCGAGCAGCGTGATGGGGCATCACATCAGGAAGTTGAACTGCAGCTCAGCCTGCTCGGCAGCCATGATGAGGTGGTGGAGGTCGGTTTCCCTTACTTCGGTGGCATTACCAGCGAGCATTTCAACAGCGTTGCGCTGGACGAAATCCTGCTGCATAAGCTGCCGGTGAAACGCCTGCAACTGGCGGATGGCAGTGAAGCGCTGGTCACCAGCGTCTACGATCTGACGCTGGCGAATTATGGTCTGGATCGCGGTCTGGATGATGCCAACTGCGCGCAAACCTACGACGACATCAAAGCGTACAGCCCGGCCTGGGCGGAGCAGATTACGGGTGTCTCCCGTCAGAACATCATTCGCATTGCCCGTGAATTTGCCGAAAACGCCGAGAAAACCCGCGGTCGTTCGATGATCATCGTCGGTGCCGGTATGAACCACTGGTATCACATGGACATGAACTATCGTGGCTTGATGAACATGCTGATTTTCTGCGGCTGCGTCGGTCAGAGCGGCGGTGGCTGGGCGCACTATGTCGGCCAGGAGAAACTCCGTCCGCAGACCGGCTGGACCCCGCTGGCCTTTGGCCTGGACTGGCAGCGTCCGCCACGCCAGATGAACAGCACCTCCTTCTTCTACAACCACTCCAGTCAGTGGCGCTATGAAACCCTGGCCACCAGCGAACTGCTCTCCCCGCTGGCGGATAAAAGTCGCTACAGCGGCAGCCTGATCGACCTTAACGTCCGTTCCGAACGTATGGGCTGGCTGCCTTCAGCGCCGCAGCTTAACGTCAACCCGCTGCACATCGCGGCGCAGGCGAAAGCCGCCGGTCAGTCGCCGCTGGATTACACCGTGGAAAGCCTGAAGCAGGGCACCATGCGGTTTGCCGCTGAACAGCCGGACGATCCGCAGAACTTCCCGCGTAACCTGTTTGTCTGGCGCTCCAACCTGCTCGGCTCATCCGGTAAAGGGCATGAGTACATGCTGAAGTATCTGCTGGGCACGGAAAACGGCATTCAGGGCAAAGATTTAGGCCAGCAGGGCCGCGTGAAGCCGGAAGAGGTGGAGTGGCTGGATCAGGGCGCCGAAGGCAAACTGGATCTGGTGGTCACACTCGACTTCCGCATGTCGAGCACCTGTCTCTACTCCGATGTCGTGCTGCCAACGGCGACCTGGTATGAAAAAGACGATATGAATACCTCGGATATGCATCCGTTTATTCATCCGCTTTCGGCGGCCGTCGATCCTGCCTGGGACTCAAAAAGTGACTGGGAGATCTACAAAGGCATCGCCAAAGCCTTCTCCGATCTCTGCCCGGGTCATTTAGGCGTTGAAACGGACGTCGTTACTCTGCCGGTGTTGCATGACTCACCCGCGGAACTGGCGCAGCCTTTTGAGGCGAAAGACTGGAAAAAAGGCGAATGCGATCTGATTCCGGGTAAAACCGCGCCACACATTATGGTGGTGGAGCGCGACTATCCGGCGACCTGGGAGCGCTTTACCTCGCTGGGACCGTTGCTGGAGACCCTGGGTAACGGCGGCAAAGGTATCAGCTGGAACACCAGCAAAGAGGTCGATTTCCTCAAGCAACTGAACTACGTCAAAGCGGATGGCCCGGCAGCGGGGCGGCCAAATATCGACACGGCGATCGATGCGGCAGAAGTGATCCTGGCGCTGGCACAGGAAACCAATGGTCAGGTGGCGGTGAAAGCCTGGCAGGCGCTGGGCGTAATTACCGGTCGTGACCACACCCACCTGGCGCTCAATAAAGAAGATGAGAAGATTCGCTTCCGCGATATCCAGGCGCAGCCGCGCAAAATTATCTCCAGTCCGACCTGGTCAGGGCTGGAAGATGAACATGTCTCTTACAACGCCTGCTACACCAACGTTCATGAGCTGATCCCGTGGCGAACCCTGAGCGGCCGTCAGCAGCTCTATCAGGATCATGAGTGGATGCGCGCCTTTGGCGAGAGCCTGATGGTCTATCGTCCGCCAATCGATACCCGTGCGGCGAAGCCGTTGCTGAACAGCAAACCCAACGGTAACCCGGAGAAGGCGCTGAACTTCCTGACGCCACACCAGAAGTGGGGCATTCACTCCACCTACAGCGACAACCTGCTGATGCTGACACTGTCGCGCGGCGGACCGATTGTCTGGATGAGTGAAGATGACGCTCGTGAGCTGGGTATTGTGGATAACGACTGGATCGAGGCGTTCAACGCCAACGGTGCGCTGACCGCACGTGCAGTAGTGAGTCAGCGCATCCCGGCGGGTATGACCATGATGTACCACGCGCAGGAACGTATCGTGAATATCCCTGGCTCGGAGATCACCAGCCAGCGCGGCGGGATCCATAACTCGGTGACGCGGACCTGCCCGAAACCGACCCATATGATCGGCGGTTATGCGCAGCTCTCCTGGGGCTTTAACTACTACGGCACCGTCGGCTCGAACCGCGATGAGTTCGTGGTAGTGAGAAAAATGAACAACGTTAACTGGTTAGATGGGGAAGGCAACGATGCCTGCCAGGGCAGCCAGCAGGAGGTAAAACCATGAAAATTCGTTCACAGGTCGGCATGGTGCTGAACCTCGACAAATGTATCGGCTGCCACACCTGCTCGGTGACCTGTAAAAACGTCTGGACCAGCCGCGAGGGCATGGAGTACGCCTGGTTTAACAACGTCGAAAGCAAGCCTGGTGTCGGCTATCCGCACGCCTGGGAAGATCAGCAGAAGTGGAAGGGCGGCTGGATCCGTAAGATCAACGGTAAGCTGGAGCCGCGCATGGGGAGTCGCATCGGTCTGCTGTCGAAGATCTTCGCCAACCCGGATGTGCCCGCGCTGGATGATTACTACGAACCGTTCGATTTTGATTATCAGCATCTGCACAATGCGCCCGCCGGTAAGCATCAGCCGATTGCGCGTCCGCGCTCGCTGATCACCGGTCAGCGGATGAAAAAGATCGAAAACGGCCCGAACTGGGAAGAGATCCTCGGCGGCGAGTTTGCCAAACGTTCGCAGGATAAGAACTTCGATAACATCCAGAAGGAGATTTACGGTCAGTTTGAGCACACCTTCATGATGTACCTGCCGCGCCTGTGTGAGCACTGCCTCAACCCGGCGTGTGTGGCGACCTGCCCAAGCGGCGCGATCTACAAACGCGGCGAAGATGGCATCGTACTGATCGACCAGGATAAATGTCGCGGCTGGCGGATGTGCCTCACCGGCTGTCCGTACAAGAAGATCTACTTCAACTGGAAAAGCGGCAAATCAGAAAAATGCATTTTCTGTTATCCGCGCATTGAAGCGGGCCAGCCCACCGTCTGTTCAGAAACCTGTGTCGGCCGTATCCGCTATCTCGGCGTGTTGCTCTATGACGCTGACCGCATTGAACAGGCGGCCGCAGCGGAAAACGAGAAAGATCTCTATCAGAGCCAGCTGGATATCTTCCTTGATCCCAACGATCCGGCGGTGATTGCGCAGGCGCTGAAAGATGGCGTTGCGCAGAGTGTAATCGACGCAGCACAGCGTTCACCGGTCTATAAAATGGCGATGGAGTGGAAGCTGGCGCTGCCACTTCACCCTGAATACCGCACGCTGCCGATGGTCTGGTATGTGCCACCACTGTCACCGATTCAGTCGGCGGTGGATGGCGGGGCGCTGGCGCACACCGGCGTGCTGCCGGATGTGGAAAGCCTGCGCATTCCGGTTGAGTATCTGGCGAACCTGCTGACCGCAGGCGACACCGCACCGGTGCTGCTGGCACTGAAGCGGATGCTGGCAATGCGTCATTACAAACGCGCAGAAAGCGTGGACGGTGAGCATGATATCCGGGCGCTGGAGCAGGTCGGCCTGACCGAAGCGCAGGCGCAGGAGATGTACCGCTATCTGGCGATCGCGAACTATGAAGATCGCTTTGTGGTGCCCTCCAGCCATCGCGAACTGGCGCGTGAAGCCTTCCCGGAAAGCAAAGGCTGCGGCTTTAGCTTTGGCGATGGCTGTCACGGCAGCGACAGCAAATTCAACCTGTTCAACAGCCGCCGTATTGATGCCATCGACATCAGTAAGAAAACCATCCGTCCGGAGGATGCCTCATGATGACGTTACGGATTCTTTCGCGGCTGCTGGACTACCCGGACGAGGCGCTATTTACCCACTCTTCCGACCTGATCGCGGCGCTGGATGACGCCTCTGAACTCAACCTGCAGCAGAGCGCACGGCTGGTGCGGTTTATCAATCAGCTCTGTGCCCGGCCACTGCTCGACGTACAGGCTGACTACTGCGAACTGTTTGAACGTGGCCGCGCCACCTCGCTGCTGCTGTTTGAACACGTGCACGGTGAGTCACGCGATCGCGGTCAGGCGATGGTTGATCTGCTGGAACAGTATCGTGCCGATGGCCTGGAGCTGGACAGCAAAGAGCTGCCCGATTTCCTGCCGCTCTACCTGGAGTATCTCGCCTGTAAAAGCGATGAGGCCGCGCGTCAGGGACTGGACGACATCGTGCCTATCCTGGCCTTGCTGGCGGCGCGGCTTGAAGAGCGTCAGAGCCCCTACGCCGATCTCTTCACAGTATTACTGACGCTGTCCGGTAGCGCGGTTGATCCTGCGGCCCTCAAACCACAGGTGGCGCAGGAAGCGCGCGACGATACGCCGGCAGCACTGGATGCTGTCTGGGAAGAGGAGCAGATTAAATTTCTCGGCGAACAGGGCTGCGCCTCGGCGCAGCAGGCGATGCATCAGCGTCGCTTCGCCGATGCGGTCGCGCCGCAGTATCTGGACATCGCCGCGGCGACGGCGCGTACCACAGGAGAATCAGCATGAATTTTATTAACACTTTCTTCTTCGATATTTACCCCTACCTCGCCGGAACGGTCTTCCTGGTGGGAAGCTGGCTGCGCTATGACTACGGGCAATACAGCTGGCGTGCCGGTTCCAGTCAGATGCTGGACAAAAAAGGGATGCGTCTCGCCTCCAACCTGTTTCACATCGGCATCATCGGTATTTTCTTCGGTCATATCGTCGGGATGCTGACGCCGCACTGGATGTATGAATCCTTCCTGCCGATCGACGTAAAGCAGAAACTGGCGATGATTGCCGGTGGCCTGTTCGGGGCGATGACACTGGTGGGCGGTGGACTGCTGCTGAAGCGCCGTCTGACCAATCCACGGGTGCGGGCGACCAGTAGCGTCGGTGATATTCTGATCATGACCCTGCTGGTGGCTCAGGCGACGCTGGGCCTGCTGACCATTCCCTTCTCCGCCCAGCATATGGACGGCAGTGAAATGATGAAGCTGGTGGGCTGGGCGCAGGCGGTGGTGACCTTCCACGGTGGCGCTTCGCAGCATCTCGACGGCGTGGCGTTTATCTACCGCGTGCACATGGTGCTGGGAATGACGCTGTTCCTGCTGTTCCCGTTCTGCCGGCTGGTGCATATCTGGAGCGCGCCGGTTGAGTATCTGACCCGTCGCTATCAGCTGGTGAGAAACCGCCGCTAAGCGCATGATGGCTGCGGGGCAGAGAGAGCCCCGCAGCCATTTTAGCCCATGGCTGCCTTGACGTTTTTTTAAGATTTTGCCCTGTATGTCATTGCGCTGAACGTCTACTATTACCGCATCTGAAATTACCCCTCGTTTATGGATAACCGATGCGCCTCAAGTTAGCCTTCCTTGTGTTCATCCCGCTTCTGGCCTCCTGCAGCAGCAAACCTGAAGTCCCGTCCCAGCAGAAGATGCTGGCTGCGCCACAGGGCGGTTTTTTACTGCAGCCGTCGCACAGCGGACAGGCGATGTTTGGCGACTTTGCCGGTAACCCGGCAGCAGAGCAATTTATCGATAAGATGGTGGAGAAGCATGACTTTGACCGTCAGCAACTGCACAACATCATCGGTCAGGCCAAACGACTGGATTATGTGCTGCGACTGATGGACCGTCAGGCACCAAGCTATACGCCAGCGCCAGGGCCTAATGGCGCTTGGATCCGCTATCGCAACAAGTTCATTACGCCCGATAACGTGCAAAATGGGGTGGCGTTCTGGAATCAGTATCAGGATGCCCTGCAACGCGCACAGCAGGTTTATGGCGTGCCGCCAGAAATTATTGTGGGCATCATTGGCGTGGAAACCCGCTGGGGTCGTGTGATGGGGAAAACGCGGATTCTGGATGCGCTTGCGACCTTATCCTTTAACTATCCGCGCCGCGCAGAGTACTTCAGCAGCGAGCTGGAAACCTTTCTGTTGATGTCGCGCAAAGAGCAGGATGACCCGCTGGCGCTGAAAGGCTCCTTTGCCGGGGCGATGGGCTATGGTCAGTTTATGCCCTCCTCTTACAATGATTATGCGGTTGATTTCAACGGAGACGGTCATGCAAACCTGTGGGATCCGGTGGATGCTATCGGCAGCGTGGCGCACTATTTTCAGAAGCATGGCTGGCGCAGCGGCGAAAATGTGGCGGTACCGGCCAGCGGTCAGGCACCGATGCTGGAAGATGGCTTCAAAACCCGTTACAGCGTGAGCATGCTGGCGGCGTCAGGATTGTCACCACAGGGCTCGCTGAACGGTAACGATCAGGTCAGTCTGCTACGCCTGGATTTGGGCACCAGCTACCAGTACTGGTACGGCTTACCCAATTTCTATGTCATTACCCGCTACAACCACAGTACCCATTATGCGATGGCGGTGTGGCAGCTGGGTGAGGCGGTGAGCAAGGCACGCCAGGGCGGCCTGTTATAAAGGCTGTCCTTGTTAACTGTAAGGTTATATGATGACGCCCTTTTTCAGGCCACACAGCCACTGATATTTCTGGAGTCACTATGTCTTTACCTGCCTGCCCGGCTTGTCACGCCGATTACACCTGGCAAGATGGCGATAACCTTAACTGCCCCTCCTGCGGTCACATCTGGACCGAGGGAGAAGGTGACAGCAGCAACGCAACACTTGAAGTGCGTGATGCCAACGGCAATCTGCTGGCAGATGGCGACAGCGTCACGGTGATCAAAGATCTCAAGGTGAAGGGCAGTTCTTCATCGCTGAAGATCGGTACCAAAGTGAAAAGTATTCGTCTGGTTGAAGGGGACCACAACATCGATTGTAAAATCGACGGTTTTGGCCCGATGAAATTAAAATCTGAGTTTGTGAAAAAGAACTGAGATAGGGGGCGCAGGGATGCGCCCGCTTTCCTGCTTAGCTGAACAGCTTATCAATTGCGGCACACTGTTCCGCATTCAGCGTGCCACCGTAGTTTCGTGAACCGCTGCTCATCGAGTCATAGCGCCGTGCCACGGCCGTTTTAATTGTCGTTACGAAATCATCTCCAATACTGTAAATCGCCATCAGACGGCCGATCTGCTGCTGCAGGTGCGTCAGCTCCGGCAGATTGCCACTTCGCCACGCCGTCATCATCTGCGCAAAGTACTCCGGCACAATATTATTCAGTCCTGAAATGACACCGGCACCGCCCGCCAGCAGGTTCGGGAGCAGGTACTCGTCATACCCCGACAGTACGGCGAAATCGCTACGCACCTTGCGGGTCTCTTCAATCATCATCCGGTTGTGCGACAGGCAATCCACCGTATCTTTAATGCCGGCGAAGTTGGGCAGCTTTGCCGCCAGGGCGGCAATCAGCGCGGGCGTCAGATCGCAGCCAGTGCGGGCTGGAAAGTTGTAGGCAAACCATTTACCACCCAGCTGCGCGTCCAGTGCTTCGAAGTAGTGCATCAGCTGGTTTTGCGTCTGGCCATAATAGTAGGGTGGCAGCACCATCACCGCGTCAAAATCATTTTTCCAGGCGGCTTCAGCCAGCTCCAGCATGTCAGGAATGCAGGTTGCCGAGACGTTCGCGACCATCTTCAGCGATGACAAGGGTCTGGCTTCCTGAATCAGTTGTAAGCGTTCCTGCTGCGTCAGTGAGGCGAACTCGCCAATGCTGCCCATCACCAGTAAGGTATCGATACCGGAGTCATTGAGGCGGGAGAAATGTCGCCCGAGCGCATCAATATCGACCGCACCCTGCGCATTAAAC
>PVMI01024857.1:0-21735 GCA_008528875.1 Aulacorthum solani
ATTTTTAACTAAAATAATATTTGTACATGTTGTGATTACGATGTATTTTGTTTTCATTTCACTTTATACTTACGTAAAATAATTGAACAAAAACTGTCTATTGTTTTACTCTTGACCAAACTTTTTTAACAATTAGATTTTCTTCCTACCAATAAATAAGTAGGAAATCAGGGAATTTTTTCTAGGTATATACCTACTAAACAATAAACATAATAGGTACATATACACGCATACACACACTCACACAATACATAATTGTAAAATCAATTATCGCTTCGTTTCGATTCTAAAAATGGACTAGCATGCTGAATAATCACCCTGTACTCATATACATAGCAAGTGAATGTTAATAGTTAAAACGCTATTAAAATAGGTATCCATTGCTTGGATTTATTTGTTAACATAATGAATAATAGACTTTAGTATAGCAGCAGCATCCCCCTCTCCTCTTAAAAGTGCTTTGAACTACTTACAAATTAGTCAGCTGCGCCACTGCGGTTCACTTTTACAGCACCAATAATAAAGTAATACAATTATTATACTATTCATTATTTTAACACATAAAAAGGTCATTAATCCATAGACCTGCTGAAACTACTGGAGAAGCGATGAGTGTACATGGAAAGCGGACAAACATAGAGAACGATTTTCGTTTACTCGTTTACTATATTATTTGGCAGTGCGGCGTACTTAGTACATATACTATGGATGAAGCCATCGGGCTAATTCTTGAAGCCAGAACAACCCAGAGCCCCGACTGTTTGTGCGCATGCGCGTAATTCTGATTGGTTAATCAATTATCCCATTATTCAAACTACGCGAGCGTAAATTAAAATCAAACCACTATTAACTGATAACATTAAGTGATAACGTAATGTTAATTTATTATCAGAAATTTACGCGTACGCAGTAATAACCAAGGCTCTAGCATTTTCAGTCATTTTGGCTTCAAATCTAATACGCGAGCACGTACCGAGTGGCTTCATCCATTGCATATGATCTAAGGCGGCGTAGTAGGGTAAGCGATATCATCACATAGATTATTGTATATTTTTGTCGTCAAGACCATATTATTATACTGTAGCCATCTTGCTCATCGATGCATTGTGTCGTCAAGACAGGCTGCATCACTGTATTTTTTCGTCGAGGCAGCCTGCATCACTGCGAGATGTTTTACCGCCGCCGCGCCGCTCGTAATAATAATAATATGCTATCGTTGCACACGCGATTCTCGAAATATTTTCTTTTTTTTTTTTTTTTACTCCGTTGTCTACTTGTATTATAAGAAAAATAACTAAGAAGAGTTTAACGTTGCAGATTATTTTCAACGTCATCATTCATCGAACTCGTGATGTGGGTAGATACCTATGTATTACTATTATTATTCATTGCTTATTCTAAAGCGCAGTTGGGCTTATTTCGCTTAGGTACTAGGAAAAGCTAGATGCGCACTTCATAGTCAAT
This sequence comes from Aulacorthum solani, assembly GCA_008528875.1. Classification (NCBI taxonomy): domain Eukaryota; kingdom Metazoa; phylum Arthropoda; class Insecta; order Hemiptera; family Aphididae; genus Aulacorthum; species Aulacorthum solani. The sequence goes on from PVMI01024857.1 coordinate 1,465, forward strand.
TTTGGCTTAATTGATTGTAGGTACCTAAATCAATGAAACTACCAAACTATGTTTACTGCTGGAAGACGTAGGCAAGATCAAACTCTTTTGGATTTTGGGTTTTCTAAGAACACGTAATATTGAATACCGATAATATTCAGTATTTTATTTATAATTATATTAAAATAAAATATTTTTAACTATAGTTTGATATTATACTTCCAGATTATTATAGTTCTATATGTATAGGCTTATTTAAAAAAAAAAATGGGTAGTTGATAAAAATCCTTAGAATAAGCCCTGAATCAATATTGTCATGTACCTAGTTATAGAAGCTCAGTGTTTCGACGGTTCAATAGTGCAGACGCCAAATGCAGGACAGTGATGATCAATATGTTGTTGGTGTGAAATCATTCCGATAACGCTGTAAATTAATAAGAATAAACAATTCATTAGTACACATTTAATGGGCACGAGAGAGTGTTCTCTATTAACATAATATTATATTAATAATAATATTACGAAAGGTATTGTCGTCGGCACAGCAAGTTTCAAGTGCGTTCTGCGTATAATAAAGGTTGGTCAGATGTATAAAATAATATATTATGTTAAAAACGATTAAGGGTGAAGAAAATCCTTGAATATTTGAAATTATTATTGACGAGTAAGTGATAAGTAAACTGGTTACATAAGTGTCATTCATTGTTGTGGGGTAATAATTTACTGTTAACAGCACTTAGAAGGTATGTATTATTAATATCAATTTCTACTTACAATTGAGCAGATTGTACTTTATCTATGATTATAACATAATAACATACTATTATGCATTATTGTTCAATATTTAGCTTTTAAAATGAGATTAATAAATTAAAACTAAAGAGTACGTGTTATGCAGCTTTATCGTAATATTAAAAAAAGTGATTTATTGCTAATAACGTCTGGAATTTACTTACTCTTATGTTAAAAACACTAGTTGAGAAATATGTTATACCTATAATATTACCTATTTGGTTACTCATATTTTATTACCTACGAATTACGATTGTCGGACAAATTAAGTTAGGCTTGCTCAGAAACGTTTTATAGAAGAGCCATCGAAAGATTGAGAACACTTAAAATTAACGAAGAACTTACCACTGACCAAAAACTACCTAAAAAAGAATACGATTGAGAACGAATTTACGTGCAACTTTGTCATATTATTTATTTGGCCTATACATAAAATAAATATTTTTAAAAAAAAGTCATAAATTAATAATTATGTATAATCTTATACAAATGAGAGCCTTGTAATAATATGTAATATATGATATTAATAAAAAAATTTAAATATGTAGAACTTATACAATTATGTAATATGTAGGTATTGTATAAAAAATGAAATTATAATATAATATTAATATAAAAGTCCAATAAATATCAACAAATTAGTGTGCTCATATTATCGATCGATTTTGTTTGCCAAAGCTGGAAAAAAATCTAACGTTCTTAATCGTATACCAAAAATAACATTCTCAATCTTACCATTCTCTATCATATTTTACAGTATAAAATGTGTAGTTATTATAATAACTATAATAATTTTATTATAATATGATAAATAACTATACCTAACTATGAATACGAATTAATATTAAGTATGAATTATTAGTGTTGTAGTATTATACATTTATACCATAATATTGCATTAAAATTTAAAACACAAATATCATTCGCACACTTGAATTTACCATAATATGATAAAAATATATAATATGAGTGTCAAACGTATTGAGTTTTAATAACTATATTGTGTATTTGTAAAAAATACTTTCGTGTAGCCATACAAATATTATATTCTCTTAATTTTAATTTTTATTATTATTAATCTTTAGCATCAGCAACTATGACGTACATTATTATATCATTTGTGTAGAGGGTTACGGTTAGTTGAGGAACACGTGTATGTGGGTCGAGGATTCGTCACTAAAAATTCGGGCCGATGCTTGACCGCCACACCAGTCCCCATTATTAATTTGTTAATATTAATAAATTAATTTTCATACGTGGGTTACGAACAATTTTTTAATAACTGACAGTCTTAAACACTGAGAAATCAAGAAATGTCAGTATTTTTTGTATAATATATAAAAAAGGTTTTGCTTCATGTATTGAGGAATTACATGTGTTGTACGTAATTGTATTTATATTATGTTTATAGATAATTATAATATATTTGTTAGGTGTACTATCAAAAAAATATAAAAATAGTTTCTACTTTTTTTCATAATATAATATTAATATATTACATTAATATAATATGATGCAATTTGTAAAATATATCAAATTCAATGCAGAGTATAAAGGAAGGTATATACAATTATACGATTCAAAATGTTTCAATAATCGACATTATAATATGATTTATGAAATGGAGAAGGAAACTAATTTTATCATTAACCTTCGCTTATGTAATATTCATTCATTCGATAAGAGCTTTTAAAAATTGCAAAAAATAAGAACAAACAAAATACTGTTGGAAAATGAACCGTAGTAGATTGTAGTGGTACCTACCTGTTTTAGTAGTTATAGGTAATCACGTCTTGATAACTTCATTGCGATAATAAAATTGCTCAAATCTAAGAAAGGAATGTTCCTACGATACTATGTTGTTAACAAATAAAAATGCAATGTGGTTTAATCTACTTGGAATACATGACGACACGTGGCGCAGTTTAACTTCACAGTGAAGTGTCTAAATACCTACCTAAGAAGATTCTCTACGCATCACGTCAAAAGTAATGTCCTATTTAATATTATTGTTAAATTACTACTTTTTTTCTAGCACAGTGGTTGCCGCTTATTAGACTCATTATTTGTGTCCAGACCATTTGAGTTCATTAATCGAATGAGTCAATAACACGCATAAAGCCCAAAAATAAATTTAAAAATAAATACTCATTTACTTAAAAAATACTTTTTTTGAGATTTCAGCTACTATGAGATTAAATGTACAATAATAAAATAATTTATGGTTATTTTATAGAAAACAATTTGGTTTAATTAAAAATATTATAATAACCTAGATTCATTTTTAATAAAAATCCATCCAGAGTTGATTCGATTTTTCCTTTTTTGGTTCAAAACGACCCCATTAGCTGGTGTGTGAGCAAAATAAACATTTTATTCTTGCTGTGTATCAGGGCCAGCCGTCTTTAGTCTAATAGGTGAATGAATCAATTAACAGTATTTCCAATAAGCTGTGACCATCTATATTATAATTTTTTTTTTATTATTAAGACCGTCAATTATAAATACTAGTATTTATAGAGCAGATGTATTTATGATCAACGGTAAAACTAAGATAATTTATTAAAAACAACCAATTTAATTATGGCTGATAATTTGGTTTAAACATTGACCATGGACTTAAAACATTAATACTTGTTTATTTTTTATTTGTTTATTGTATTAATTATTATAGTAATATATAGGTGACTGCCGAACATTATTATCATGTAAAAAGTGAAAAAATTATAATATTTGTTTTATTATATTTTATTATCTACCTATAATAGTAGAATATTATCACTATATAGTGCTGATTATATTGCCAAGTCCCGACATCAATTTCATTATCTGACGAATGTGAACATTTTTTTGGTATTAATAACTTTAATAATTAGTACTTACTTACAGTAGAGTATCTAATCCATACTGTACATTATTCTCAACATTCAATTAGAATAATATTAATACCTACTATTTTATCATATTATCACATATGAAATAATACCGAACTATTTTTTTTTTTTACAACTATTTATTTATAATTGTTAAATAGTCTATTAAAATATAATTTATTATAATGGTTGATTTTGTGTTCATTTAACAGGATATCAATTTCAATTAAAGCTTCAAGATGTGGTTGATGAGTGTGAATAAAAAGCTACTACTAATGAAAATGCATTATTTCCTTTACTCGGGATGTAAGTATTCAAAAATAATTAGGTATTATAATAAATAATAATACGATAAACATGTAATGTAGTACGTAATTATTTAAATTTTCTAGTTAGGTTTCCACCCGTTAATGACGTATGAGACGAAACCGGTAATATAAGATTAATATTTTTTTATTTTTTTTTTCCAAAGTTGTTGTATTTAATGGGGTGATAATTATACAATATAATTGTTGTACCATCAGTTAATCAAATATGATAGATAAGGTTTTGGTTGGTTTAGAATGATGCGATGTGTAATCGAAAGACGTGTCAAATGAAATAACTTATGTTAAACTTTTTTTTCTTTTAAATAATTTATAGATGCTTAAATTATAAGCCCAGTAACTATAACATTTTTTTTATTCCGAAAATAAAATTTAAAATTTAATTCAATTTTACTTAGCTACTTTATAATTTAAAACATACTAACGAGTGTACCTACACTTAATATAAAAACATATTAATAATAAATAATATAGTAGTTATGAATACCTATGTATATACAGTTAAAATTTATTCTAAAATATTTTATATATTATGAATACCATAACAATATGTATATTGATTGAAACGATCAATTTTATCTCTTACTGTTGAAACGAGTATAGTAAATTTGAAAATTCACAGTAGATTTCAAAAGCGCTTTTAAATAAAAAAATTAATGAAAAACGGGGATTTTCAAGTAAAACAGTTTTTGAAAAAATCAATTTTTTTTTTGGTGTAGGTAACTATAAATATTATTCGAGGGGACTTGAACTAACCTAACCTTAAATATATTATTATAATTTATACATACGATGACATTTTCAAACTTCATTTTTTCGACAAAAATTAATTCAACCTACAAATGTAGTACTAATGCCTAATAGTAAAATAAATTACTTTAATCGCAATAATATCATAAAATATACTTTGTATAATATTATAGGCTGACAAAGTGTCTTCGCTCAGAGTCGTTTTTCGTGGGTACACAATGTTTTTTAAATCATTGAATTCAAACTTAACACACCCATTACAGTTATGACATTCTACTGACACCTAATATACAGCAGAACGTTACCCACTTTTTAGTAATAATATGGTTTTGAATCATCGTATCATTTTGTTTTGACCTTTTATTATTTTACCTTTGTAAAACACTTATCATAGGCCTATGCTTAAGCCTTATTTGGGCACTATATTCTCGATATAACGCAAGTCTATATATTTTTTTTATTTATTTACAGGTATAGCGACAATCCTGAGTTACGGTACAACGTATGCCAAACAATTGGGATATTCAAAAATCACTGTTGGATACATAATGATGAGCCTTTTTATCATATCAATGTTAGCGAAACCCGTAGTTGGTGCCATTGTCGATAAGTTTCCTGTAAAGAAACTAATTTTCATGGTGTTCATACTTACGACTGGGGTCTCTGCGTTCTTTCTTATGTTTGTGTCCAGACTATCTTTAGAGTCGTCCATAGAGCTGGATTGTGATACAAACATAACGAATGTAAAAACATATTTTGACCACACTAATAAACTTTCAGACTGTGATCAAAAAATACTAATGGGAAACAAAGGAGAGAGGTTGGTCAATTGCAAGGTATTTAGATATAAAGGATATTAAAAAAACATTTTTGGTTTTGCCCTATGTAGGAAATGTAAAGTATAATATTTGTTTAGTTTTTCGATGTACTGACATATGCCTTAAGACAATAGATGGTTCTCGTAATCCTATACCATGATGATTTTTTTATTATTGAACGCTAATTATTTAAAATTTAATAAATGTTTTTGAAAAAAATGGTTTCTAGTAATTAAAAAATATAAATATTTTTAAATATTTTTTATCCTAAACATTTTTTTACTTTTTTGAAAGACAACACACAGTATTAATTTCATATCCCAAAGCAGAATATTTTTCTATGTATTTCGATACATAAAAATTGAATTTAGAATGTGGACCAACATTTTGAGAGGAACTTAACCGCGTATCACTTCACTCCGATCATCTGAGATACTCATAAACCGCTTTTCCTAAATTCAAATTTATGTATCGAAGTACCCAAAAAGATATTCTGCTTTCAAAAATGAAATTAAAAATGTATGTTGTAATTAACAAATTTAAAAAAATTAATTATTTAACACTTAATTAATAGTTGTTTACTAAAAACGTTTTTTTAGTTGGAAGTCTAAAAAACTATTAATTATAATCAATTTTTTTCCAGTTATACTGTAACAATACTGAAATATTGTCTTCTGAAATGTACTCAACATCGACAAATGGACTGAGCATAAACTCTAGTAATGTCGGAAGTTTGAAAACTAAATTAACCGATTTGCCAGTATCAATACATTTGCTTAACTCCGATACTCAACGGGTAATAAATATAAATAAAATCATCAGAAATATTATTATTTATTTTAAATTATGATCATATCAATAGTATGGTTCCTATAATTTTCGAGTTCAATACGTTGATATAAACCATAGTCGAATAATGTCTCCAGTTTGTCATCATCCAACAAAAATGCCTTGTCAACTATACTGTAACAATCCAATAATTATGGAATTAACAGCAACACCAAAATCTCAAAAAATGATAATTTCTATGCCTGAATTTTGGGAATTTTTTTCATTATTGTGTATATTTTGGATCAGCCAATCGGGTATATGGGCCATACAAGATCCAATTTGTTTTGATATCTTAGGTAAGTCTTTGTGTTAAACATTATGTGAGATCGAACCTTATAGTACATTTACCATTATGTTTTCTGTCCGTCTTTAGAAGACAAACCTAACGATTTTGGAAAACAAAGATGCTGGACGTCCATTGGATGGGGATCAGTTACAATGCTTAGCGGCTGGCTTGTGGATTATGTCAGCTACGACAAATTGCAAAAAGATTACACACCCATATCCTATTTAATATTATCGTTTATGATTTTGAATTTATTTGTTGCTTCCAACATCCCAGTACGGTATACATTTGCTCGTTATTATTAAATGTTGACATTAATATACATTATTATTCGGATACGTAGGTTGTCGAGTTCAAAGTGTCCCAAGACACGTTCCAAAATGTTTTTAAATTGTTTGCGAAACTTCACGTTATAAGTTTTTTTGTTTGGATCCTATTGCTGGGCGTTTACAGTTCGATGACGATGAGTTACCTTTTTTGGTAGGTCGAATTTGATATTGTCACTTGATGAATACTTCGCAAGTATAAAACGGAAGATTGTAAATTGAGCTCACAGTGTAAAGGTAGTAAAAAGATTATAGCAAATTGCGACCTGAATTTTTTGATTTATACTTTGAGAATAGTAACATGTACTCATTCTGCACACAGTATATTTATGTAATGATTAAATTTCAATTAAATATTACAAATAAATATACATAGTATAGAACAGTCATGTACATTTCAGAATACGATTTCTAAAAAAAAAAGGCAACATGTAGAAAAAATTACATAAAAAATAATAATAGAAGTAGTGCTCATCAGTATGTAAATATTATGCTCTATCACTATTATAACATAAGTGATGTATAAATGTCAAAAATAATTGTAATGATAGGTAATAGAAATAATATTTTTAGAGCCTAGTTGTATATTAAATTTTAAATATACATTTTAATTTTAATTTTTCATCTTAACCAAACAAAAAAATAATTTCTGTATTCAACCAAATTTCTTGGTGATGTCCTTTGGATAATATTAAATATACTAAATGACTATCATACGTCTACATATAATGACAGAATGTACTATTATTTTCATTGTCATTGTACTGTCACTTTTATGTTAAAGGGGTAACCAGTCCATTTGTTTTAGATAAATAAGTAAATAATATAATATAATATTGTGCTAAAAAAGGGCAGTGGTAAACCCTCCGATTTTTAAAACTATTAAACTGCCTGATGGTAAACTATTCAGGGTCACATTTTTTATTTACCTGAAAGAAATATGTAAAATATCTCGAGATGTTTTAATATTATATTGCAAACAATTATAGACTATAAAGACCAAAAATAGAAAACTTAAATTATTATGAATCTGTATGACGTAGGTACCTATTATTCTACAATTTTAATTTAAATTTAATTTGAAATCGATTTATAGTATTATTTATTATTATTTTTACTATTGAATTAAATATACATAATTGACTATTTTAAAATTAAATCCAAATGTCCATTAAATTTAAACATGTGTACCTTAGTTTATATTATTTTAAACATTAAATTAAAATGATAGGTACAATAATAAATTATAATGTGTAAACGAAGGTAGTACAAACTCGGGAGAGTTTATATGTACAATTATTCAGGTAATACTGAACTATGAATTAGTATCATAATATGATATAGTTTACAGTACATGGAAATCTGATGAGCTTGCGATCGCCCCTAAAAAATATAACTGGTGCAATACATATTTTAGAAAATCATACCTTAAAATATGTATTGTACGCAATTTACAATTATTGTCCCAGTTAAATTGGCATAATGTTTGACCTATATTAAAACAACATCCATACGGTGGATATCATATCGCGACCTAACCTGTGACACTTGCAGGTACCTAGAAGACGTGGCTTCGGAATACCAATGTCACCAAGTAGCGTGGATAAAAACGCTACAGGGTGTTTCTCAGGGTCTCCAGAGTTTCGGCGGTGAAATGCCGATTTTTTTCTGTTCCGGTTGGATAATAAAACGCATAGGACATAAACACTGCATGTCACTGGTTCTGTTCGCATTTACGGTTAGATTTTTTTTGTATTCAATCATGCAGAATCCAGTTTGGGTGCTGTTGATCGAAATCCTAAACGGCATGGCATATGCATTGGGCCGTGCAGTGATGGTGTCATACTCCAGAAGGATCTCTCCACCAAGTGCGCACCACACAGTCTTAGGACTTGTAGGACTTTTCGATTGCATCGGTAAATATAATCTATTTCATTTAAATGTGTATCGAAGATTTTTTTGATATAACGGAAGAATTGTGATTTTTTAATTGTAATTCAGAAATAAATAACTGTAGATACCTAATTCAAATTTTTATTCAATATTTTGTAATAGCATTTTTCAAGCATATACGTATAATATAACGTATACATATTACATACAAATACATTGGCTTAATAAACTATTTATAGACATTTTTGAAATGATGTACTTTTTAAAAAGTTTTTTTGATTTATGTTTGTACAATATTTCTAAATCGAAAAGCTTGTCAATTTAATACAAGGTTCATCATAATTCTAACATCAATACTTAAAACTATCAAAAATACATGGTCACATATTAATTTTTATAAGCAAGCGTAATAACTTTCAAAGCTCAAAATTTGACAAAATAAAGAACAGTTTCAAATTATTATTGAGTTAAATTTTCAATTTTAAAAGCTTATAGGTATACTCATACGTTTTTTTTACAGAAATTATAAATTAATAAATATTGTATTGTTGTTTTACTGAATGTTCTATTTTTTACAGGTTTATCATTAGGTGGTGTGCTAGCTTCACATATATATGACACTTATGGAGGAGCTTGGTTATTCAGGTTATTTGCATACGGTTCAGCTGTGATGTGTGTCTTACAAATAGTATACAATTTGTTAACTAAGTCAAACGAAAAGACTTTAGACTAATAAAACTTTTACTTATTTTTGAAAACCGTTCGATTATTAGAACCGTTTTAAAATGGCATATTTTTTTACTGTACAGAATTTATTTAAACTATCTATATTTTAGTTTTTAAATATAAGTGTAAATTAAGTTGAGTTTTTATTTATAATAATATTAATTTAGTATTTGTGTTTTACAAAGTATGATTTATATTATTCATTGCATTATTTTTATTATATTATTATTTATTTAATAATATTTAGAAATGATTTTATTTCAAATTTGTGATTACTCCACAGTTAAACAATTTTTTTTATAAATGTTCATTGTATTCGAGTACATAAGTATAGATGGCTATAGAGTTTTAACCATTTTTACCTACTGGTAAATAACTTCTGATAGATAGTATACCTGTATAGAGAAGACTTTTAGTTAATATTATTTTATTATGATGTCATATTATTATTTATTATATAGTGTAAACAGTAAACGTCTACAGACGAAACAGTAACAAGCTACAACTATCTGCAGTACCTACCTACATAATATCCATTTAAAGGCAATATTTGGACTTCTACTTCAAAGATGAGTGGTTTTTGATTTCAAAGGGTATGTGATGTCGAATATATTATCATTCAATTTTGTTTTATTTCAATTTGGCCTATAGTTGACACCGAAAACGATATTATACGAGCGTCAGCACATAGGTATTACATCGATGACAATATCAGGTTAAATTATACATACGTCATATACATAAGTGCCCGTTATCGTGTTCACACTCACACATTCCCAAATAATAATTATCAACTAAGTAGGTAATACATAGTATTTAGTGGCAATTGTATAGAAGGAGAAAAACAGTCGTTTATAAAATCTCGTATATGTGTGTTTTTTGGTGAGCAAAATATCGTGTTCTTTATTCATTATTGTTGAGTTTTTATTAATTATTTTTATATATTCGAGCTCTGCTTTATAGCTAGTGTTTATTGTGAATTGTCAATACCATTCTATATATTTAATTTTTATGGTAAACAAGTGTTCTGTGTTATAGCGAGTAACTTAAAGTTAGTGTGTACGTTATTGTGTCTTTTTTACAATTGTAACCGTTACTAAAAACCTAACAAATTTTGATTAATATATATAGGTATATTACTCATTTAATGATGAGCCTCATTATAAGTAACGTGTAAGTGTGTCACTATGAGTCTTTCGATTATTGTTTGTTAAGTGTATTATAAATTATAATAGCTGGCCATCGGCAAGTCGATTTTGTGATTATTTTTGTTATTTATATGATTTGTATTATTTAGTTGTGCCACTACAGTACTATTATTTGTGTATATATAAATATATATATACATATATTTGATTGTGCCATCAGCACATAAGTTCGCACAATAAATTGTGGGCTTGTTATTGCCTATTTGTATTGTTGCGCCAGGAGGGCCGTATCTTATTACTATCTATTATTAATATAAATTATATGGGTATTTCAATCAATAGTACATATTTTAAGCTACCTTGATAATTATTCTATTCATTTTTTATTTTGATTGTCTATATAGACTTTTAAAATTGTAAGGGGTTTTCTACAAACGCGCTAGTCGAGAAAACTACTGAACCGATTTGGCTGCAATTTTTTATTGTTATTCCTGGTAGTCTACTGAAGGTTTTAGTACCACTTTTTTTTAATAAAAAACAAGTCTGGAGGGGGTATATTGTATTTAAATGTTCTAATTTTCTGACCACACAATTTAACATTTTTCAATTTTTTTTCCAGAAGGTTATAATAAATACTACTACGAGTGATCTATTATTCAAAATTTAATTTTATTCGATAATCGTTATTATTTAATAATTGTATGAAACTTTTGAGTATATAACGTTATTAACTTATATAACGTAATATTATTTTGCAAAGATTTTAAGTTCGGTAATTGAAGCACCAACTTTTATGTAATTACGAAACTATTATAATATATAAAATTCTTTATCAACAAAAGATATATTGTATATTGCATTTCTATAGTATATGTATTCATTTTTAATAAAAATATACGTATCATTAATACCGCTAGAAACATTTCAATACGTTTTTATTAACCATTTTTTATATTTACTTACCGATCACATTAAAAAATTCTTCATATCATCATCCATCCAAAGGCAAAATAAACAACCAATCACGGGCGAAGCTGTGTCGAGTCGGCTAGTATATTATTATATAACATAACCCACACACACACATCTACGGACACATGGGTAAACGCACCTGCAGCGAAATATTGGACGAAGTACTAATATTGTATGTTCCCGGCTTGTAAATTATAATATATATAATTATAATTTATAATGCAGTTATGGCAAAACTTTCTATTTGTTATTGAATATTATTACACTTTTATGGTGCGTATATAATAAATTGTTATAGTGTATACCTACTATATTAATATGGATAGGTAATTCATTTAATGTTTGGGCCCTAAACTATATTTTTTACAAAATTGGTTTAAGACATGATAATCAAATGTATATTATAAGAAAAGGAACTAATATAGAATTTCAAATAAATGGGTGAATATTATTTACCGGTAAACGGAGTCAGAATAACATTAATATGTTAGGCTATTTGAGACCGGGTGGTAAAATAATTTAATTTTTCAAAAAATGATTACAGATATCGACGATATACCTACATAAAAAAAGTCTATATTCTAGATAAACCAATTAGTGGTTTCTGGTTGTTTAATGGAATGGTAATTGTTCTCATCCAAATATCTGTAATTTAATTAATGGACTTAAAGACATTCAAAAATGAAATAGATAAATACATGAAACTATGTAACGAATATTTTATTAAAAAAAGAAAAAATCAATAGCGAAAAACATTCATTGAGATAATAAGGTGATGAATTACGAAAATAAAAATATTTCCATATTTTAAAGGTTTTAATTTTTTTTTCCTAACATGGACAGTCCTAAGCCTGTAAAAGTGAGATGGAAAATGTGCTTTTTAGGGAACTCAGTTTACATTAATTTTTTTAGAAACCAGCACTCGGTTACCATGAAAAAAGACTTCTGGATTCAATTTGTCGGCAGTTTATCAATTGCACTAAATATAACCTTTTCATATACCAATTATTGCGCTTTAATATTTTCAGGGTCGATAGGCTAATGTTGCTCTCGAAACATTTTTCAATATCTGAGGAAAACTTATTAGTTAGTTAAAAATGTATATCTAACTATATAATAAACGAATACACTTACTGATTTTTTTGAGATCAACAATATACATAATACCTACATAATTTAATATAAATAAACAAATAATTTTTTTTCTTCACATTTAACAAGTTTTAACAAATTATTCAAAATTAAGTTACAATTAAAAATATGATAAAAATCAATGAATACACTAAAAATAATTATGACCACTCATTTAAATCTGTAATCAATTGATCAATAAATTAATTTTTAATTTTCAATCATTTTATGGTGTAGATTGTTTATGTTGATGTTGATGGGATTAGATCAAACAACAATATTTTTGTATCTCAAGGTAGTTGGTAGGGAAATTTGAATACAAGCGCAATTGGTATATTGACCCTAAAATAAAAATTTTGTTTTATGCACAAGTGGTATATGCTCAATTTATCAACCCCCATACAAAATATATTTTAAAAATATTACTAAGGTTGGTGAGTAGGTATTATAATATAATATAGTTTTAGGTATGGTAAATATGTAGTAATCGAAATAAATAACACCTATACTAGACCTAGTCCTTTTATTTATGAACTGTAATTAGTATAACTATTAAAATATAATGGTAACGAAATTAATTTTCTTAGTGTAAGGCAGCTCAGAATATCGTCAATGAAAACAAGACTTATTGCATGTAGACTTTTAGTAAGTATATTAATATTTAATCATTACATGCAACTAAGTCAACAATTATTAGGATTTCCACAATCAAAATATTCTGTAGTTACCTACACAGTGCAAAAATGTGTTAAAGGCCCTTGCCCCGTACACTTAATAATATAGACACATATATGGTGTTGCTCCGCCCCGTTGATGATTAATTCATTATTTTGTGTATAATTGACCTCCCGTCATCAGTTTTATCTCAATTAGATATTTTTATATCTGTATCATAATATAATATTATATAGATTGTTAACATCATCGAATGTCCATAATTTGTAGATTGAATGATTACGTCATTTCAGACTCCCTATACATGTAAGTAGTAAGTATACTATACGCTTGTGACGTATTATATGTATATTTTGCATTTAATGAAATATTATGCAAATAATTTTAAAATTTAAAATTTAAAATTGTAATACATTTTACAAATGAGAAATGATTGTCTCTAAAAGCCCCGCAGGCTTGTGGAGGAGATAACAGTTCTTATTTTAGAGGTAAGATTATACAAATTAAAAAATAATAACTACATTTTGTATTCATCATAGTTATCAAAATATCATCACATTAAAGTTAATTATGATTTATTTGTATTATAGTTGATTATTTATATGAACATAATATAATTATTGAATTACAATCAATGTGTCATATTGTTATCACTAAATCGTTACTTCAATATACACAGAAAAGAAAAAGGTGTTTTATTATTTTAAAATTAAATTTACATTGCGTTAAAAAAATCTGTTACTTAAGTTTGTACTTAGGTTGTATTAAAACCATACATTACCTATTTGTTTTTCAATTTTTTTTTAAATTTGTTTTAGTTATATTACCTACCTTCAATAAAAGTTTAACACAGTTATGATAGATAAAATATTTTTCTAATATAATCAATTATAACCGTCATAAAATATGTATAGTCATTACCAGATATCATAATAATCGATACAAATTAGTACACATAATAAAGGATTTTTCCTGAACCTTTAACCTAAGATCATTACATCCAAGATTTCACTACAACCGGTGTCATTATAAACGGTATCTATACTGTATTACCCAGTTATATGGTTTAAATTAAAGTAGTAAAAAGTAAATGTTTATACAATATAATACACTATCAATAATAAATATAATAAAAATATTATAGTTATCAATTTATTAATTAGTTATAAATTAAAGTAATTATTATTTTATAAATAGTAACTCATTATTTATTAAGTTTATATCGACATAATCAATTAAATTAAAAATTAAGTTAATCAAAATGTAATTTAAAAAAGTTAAAAATGACTCAACTTATTAACTCGTTTCTACTAGGCTAAGCAGATAGTGAGGCTTATCGTCGTATAGATAAACACGCACGAGTCCAACCATATCACAATAGAAAATGTGTTATTTTTTATACAGTTATTCAACGCGTAATCAGTAAGAATTTGCATGTTGCATTTCACAATTTGCACGAATACTTAATCACGTGCTAATAATAATGGTGCAAGAAAAATGTCGGAAATCCAAATATTTCGATAGACACGTGAGGATTATGAAAATGGATTTCGCGAGTCGACAAGCAACGTCAGAGTTTTGAGACCTGCGCAGTCGTGCAAGTACTTACAACATGCCAATAATTAATAATTACCTGTTGAACATTGGTGTTGGATGAATTTCGAAAAATTGAGGGTAGGGTTGCAGGAGACACGTTTCGCTGCGAAACTTTAAATTTTCACTTTTCAACTTTGGATTACTACTAAACTAAAGTTGCTTACGCTAATTACCCGCTAAAAAATTTAATAATTACAAATTTTTTTTGCTGAATAGTGGGAGTTAGAGACATATGCGTCGCTGTATACAATACTATACCGTCGACCGGCCACACAATCGTTTGAAATCGACATTAAAAGTACCAAATCGGAAATTGTAAACCATCCAGAATAATTGTAATTTTTGTATAATTCGAGACTATAACAGTCGTTCAACTATAATAGTGACATCGACGCTTCGTTATTGATACTTTCGATTTTTGTCATATTTTAGGTACTACTCATGTGAGCCACACATCGGACCACATCAAGTACAAATCCTGTGTAATGTAGGTGTAGAGGTAAGTACTGCACGACTCGTGATTGAATCAAATTGTTTTTTTTATTTTATTGTGTTGACTGTGACGTTGTGTACAGATACCCACCGAGAGGGAAGGAAAATCTTTCAATTAGAATTCATATAAACATAAACTGTTATTGACAATCGGACTATTACAATATGCACTTTTATACAATCGTAGAAATAACATAATAAACATAATCTATATTAAAGTATAAAGTTATGACTTATTAGCTTAAACGCTTAAATACGTGATTATAAAAATATTCAATTAAATATCAATAGAGTACAAATGTAATTGATTCCACGTGGAAAGTCTTATCTAATTATTGCGTTGTTAGTTTGAAAAACAAATTCATTCTTTACTAATTTTATGTATATTTTTTATTAATTTTGACTGAGATGTTTGAATAATTTTTTCTGTTTTTCAGATTGTGCAGATGGATTTTCTATCATATTTAAGGCCTATTTTAGGAAATCACGAAGGAAGGCGCGCCTTGACCTGCACCTTAACATCAATGTTAAATAATATCTAATTGATTGTGTTCGAAACACCATAACACAGGTTCAAGTAATATTTTTAGATTATTCCTGATATCTAGTATATCATAGACCATTTTTTTACCCTCTCTTCAAATTCAAATCATCACTATAGCAGTATCTATACACTTTTGTTGTGGATTTTAGGCATTAAGTACCCAAATAAAACATTGATAGACATTTGTACAATGTACAAATAGCTAAATCTATTTAACACATAACGCTGATAGATATCTATGTCGCAGCATGTATAACGGTTGGGTTTACGCATTTATACTATCAATTTTATACATCATATTTTAAATGACAATTTTTAATTTTATATATTAATTATAGACCATGTTCTGTGTTATTCTATGAAAGTAATTTATTTATCATCATTGACTAGGTACTTAATATACAACGATACAACGTGCACGATTACTCAAGGCCACCACGAATTTTACGATATTAACTCTGAAAAAAATTATTACTCTGCACATCATTTTAGTGTATCAGAAGACTTCCAGCTTTGGCAGAGTAAAGATAGCCAATAGTTGCAGTTTATTTGATTTAACACCGACCTTTGCATTTCATATTTATAATTAAGTTAAAAGTGAAACAATATACCTATTTTTTTTTACCTTATTTAAATACAATTATAAACATGTTTTTTATAAAAGTGAATACACAATTGCTACCGCTGAAAATGTGCTTCTTCTTTATGTTTGCATGTAAGTATTAATAAATTATTATAATATGCATTAAATAAAATATAATTGTGTTTATTATGATATACACACTGAAATAATAATGAATTTAATTCGCGGTAGCTATAGGAAGTGAACTGTTAGAGAGACAATTTATGTTTAGGATTTTGCTCGAATTATAATATCCGGGATATTATTTGAATGATGATATTTATTAAGCCTTAATATTATAAATATTATAAAAAATATAGTTAATAAATTAAATCGTTCAGTAGGCACTTTAAAAAATGTTGCAGCAGCAACAATTAATGTTCTTATGTAACTTGTAATAAACATTTTTTAAAACTGTGATGAACTGTTGATTGCGTAAGTACGGAATACGAATTATAGGCTTAATGTATTTCACAGTTGAAGTATTCAAAACGATGGAAAATATCGAAATACCAGCTTTATACCTCATAAATGCTTTAATAATATCTTGCTTAGAAATTTAAAATGTTGAGATAAAAATTGGATAGGCTGAGTATATTAATACCTATCCGTCTATAATCTATACATCATATTTTATAATGATTTTGCATGTACGTAAACGTTTTATTTTTTCTTATAGGTTTCGGACCTATGGTTGGATTTTTGCCCACAATAGCGAAACAATTGGGATACTCATTAACGACTTACGGCGCTTCTATGACGTTCATGTCAGTAGTATCGACGATACTTGTACCTTTGTCCGGTGTCATTGTCGACAAATTCCGGATAAAAAAAACGTTATTTTTAGTGGTAATACTTGGCATGGGAGTGGTGTCGATGTTGTTCTTGTTCGTACCGAAGGCGCCTTTGGACGTGACCATAACCGAATTAAAATGTGACACAGAAACAACTAGCATGACAGTTTTGAACGAGAATAATAATTTGCAAACGACGAGAAACATCACATATTACACAGTTGCGAACCACAATAGTAGCGATGAGTCAATAACGTGCAAGGTGAGAATAATGTATGTTTGTTATTAAAAATTAATAACTACGAAAGGTACATATTATTTAAGTTGGATTTTGAGCAAACGGGTGGAGGCAGGTAATTATCTACGGGTGTCGAGGTTTAATTGTACATAATATGCTTTCTTTAGGCGAATATTGAGAAAGCTATCTTGGGGCACTATAATAAGTGCATTTTACAATAACCGGATTTATCCAGCCATCCTGAAAAACTAAGTTGACTTTACCGAATATTATAAAACTATAATATGAACAAAACAGGCCAACGAAAAATATTTGATATAAAATAATATTCTGTACGAATTTCAGAAGTAAATTTTTACTTTCTTGATAATTAATGAAGTAGGTACCCAAGTATACTAAAATTGAAATGGAGAAAATTGAAATTTCAAAAACTTTATGGCCTTGTGGTAGATACCAAAATAGTAAAAATGCAACTCAATAATAACGAGTAGGTGGGTTATTAAGTTGACTTTAATATAAGATGTATATATATCCGATATCGTGTTCAAGCTGTATAGCTATAATATAATGGTTTGAATAAAGACAAATTTTGGCGTGTCGAGCCCTAAAAACTCTATTTTTTAACTTTCATCTTAAATTATAGAGACCTAGAAAGTTGATCGACAGCTCATTAAAAAGAGCTTATCAAGTATAGATACAACACTTGAAATATAACAATTAAAGTTAAATTAATTAACATTTTATAACCGTTAAAAAAATAATAACAAATTTTAGCTAGCAATTTTTATTTAGCGACACAAATTTCCAAATCTGGAAAACGGAATTTGCGGCTACGAGAAGAGCAGTGAAGAGTTATGGACCCTTATCTTTAATAGTTCATTCGCTACAAACCTTTAAAGTTGTACCTACATCATAAAAACACATATTTACACTCACACAAACACGTCATGTGTAGATAAGAACTAAATGTCTAAGTATTAATAGAAAAAATTCTATAAACATTTTTAGAACCATAAAAAGTACAAATGGAGCTTCATAAGAATAGTAAAATTATAGTGTTAAAAAAGTTTAACGTTTTAGAAACAAATCACTAACATTTTTTATACTTAAAAAAAATGTGTTCAGAAAATTTTCCATTTCTAACAATGCCTTAGTACAATTATTTGGCTTAAACCTTTACCAACTAATATAATTAGTAATTCTCCAAAAATTAAAAATCAAAAAAGTAAAAATGCTAACCCCGACTTATTTGGTAAGCGTTTTTAATATGATCAATGAATAAGGCGTGTTGTAGGTAAACCATGAAGTACTTAAATACAAAACATTTTAGTGCTTTTTATTTAATTTGAAAAGTTTTTTTTTATTTATATAAAAAAATATGTATTATATATATGTTGTATACTAATGGTTTTTTTTTTCAGTTAAATTGTCAATATGCAGAGTTGTGTGATGGAGGCTATGAAATTTATAATCTAAAGAACCAATCTGACTTGAGCGACTTGTGGATGAAAACAATTAACAATATCGAAAATCAAAACAAATACAACCAGATTGACTTGACATTAATACCTAAAGATGTAGAACAGACGGGACAGGTAATTAATCATATTTTGTATTTGTGCTCACATTACAATAATTCGAATATTATGTATATTCTGTCATAGATTGCAAATTCGTATATATTTCAAGTGTTATCTGTTCAAATAAATGGCACGCAAATACTTTCACCGACCTGCCAATGCAATTTAAAAACATTTTGTCATATCACGAACTGTTCAAATGATAAAATAATAGACGTGGCCACCGCCACAACGTACAGAGGAAACGTGCTTACCTTGTATCAATTTTGGATTTTTTTCACACTTGTGGCGACGTTTTGGGCTTGTTCTACGATTGCGTCTACGATAATAAACCCTATTTGTCTCGATACTTTGGGTAACATAATATATAGTTAATAACGGTAAAATTATTCACTTAAATTGAAAATGAATTATGAATATTATCGTAATTTTTAGGAGACAAATCTGCAGAGGATTTTGGAAAACAAAAATGTTGGGGGTCAATCGGTTGGGGGGTGTTTTCCATATTCATCGGTTGGCTCGTGGATATGTTCAGTTTCAATAAGAAGGAAAAAGACTATTCACCTGTTTTTTATTCTACTATTTTGATCACAGCTTTTAATTTTGGGGTAGTAAAACAAATCAAAGTACGTTACTCCTGATTTAACAATAATAATTACGTTATGTACGTATGTAGCTAAATTTTTGTTTTTCATAGGTTGTCGAAACGAACAAATCCGAAGGTCGATGGAAGAACATGTGTGGGCTGTTTACTAAATATTATATGATTTCATTTTGTATATGGTCAATATTCAACACACTTTTCCATGCAATCGTCACTCACTTTTTGTTTTGGTAGGTTTTCAAAACAGAAAATTGCATTTTTATTAAAAATGTTTA
>PVMI01024900.1:1724-19247 GCA_008528875.1 Aulacorthum solani
ATATATATATATTTATATATTCACATCGCTGCCATTGTGTAGCATAAGCTATTGATAAAAAGATAGAATAACAAAATAATTGATAAAATATTAGTCCTTCAATTAAAATTTTGAAAATATTTTAATTCAACTATAAAATAAATGAGGAGAAAAAACTAAATAGCAATAATTTATTTATTAGATAGACATGGTTAATGTGTTGATTTATACCCTTTTTGCTTAAAAAATATTTTTTTATTGTAAAGCATGATTAGTACAATATTTTCTGGAGTTTATTGTTTTTATAATCAGAAAAATAATGAATTTGCTATCAAATATTAGATATTTTATCAGATTTTGAGAAAAAAAATTTTGTTTCGAACAACTTTTAAAAATATTTGATACATAATGACCTTATAAGTTTTATAATAACAACCTGTAATGTAATTAGGTACCTAGGTTCTAAATTTAGAGCACCCGAGAAACATGAACATACCCACTACACATTGACAAAACTAATGTATATTTTTTGTGTTAAGTTAAAAAAGTTATATATTTATTAAAATTTTAATTTAATTTATATTAAGTATTAACACACTTAGTAATCAGTATAATGTATATTGTATATAGTCATATAATTAATGATAAAAACTTCAAATACCTATTGAATAAAGGTAATATACATGTATATACAATAATTAGTACATTAGACTTGCATAAGACAATACCAAGAATATCATAAAAACAATTTTTCAACTACATCATAACTATTATAAGTTATATTTATTTATAAATCAGTGTATTTGCAAGTATAAATATGTGCTTTGTAAATCCTTAAAATATAGAAGTAGGTGATTTTCCATAATTTTTACATTGTATTATTCAATAACTGTTTTTTCTTTAAAAAAAATGCATTTTTAAAATTTTTGTTTTCAATTTTAGCCAAACGTAACATATTATAATCTTGAATATAATCTTCAGCGTATTCTATTTTTTTTTTTGAAAACATAAGTTTTTTCTTGTATGAATTACATTGCAATATTATGTCATCAATCATTTTTAATATTGATAGATGATCTTTTGGATTTAATTCTATTTTCAGTTCCACTTGTGTTAAATAAATTTCAAGGCTGTCATTTACACTGATTTTTTTTTTTGTTATGGTATCATGTAAGATATCAAGTGCGAGGTCTAATTGACTATCATGTTTCCAAACAAAACGTGCATATTTTACTGCAATGAAACTGGAGAAAGACTTTGATTGAGAACAATTTAAATAATGTTTATACAAAGTCCTTATTGTGTCATCTTGCTCTTTTCTAGCTAAATTTATTATTCTACCAATAACTTCAATTGAATCTGGATAATCGGCCCCTAATTGTGTTATCGATGCAATAGCTATTTCTTCACAACCTTGGGTTTCGGAAAAATCAAAATATTTCAAATTTAACTGAAGTGACTTTGGATGGTAGAACAATGATCTATTAAGTACGTCAGACAATAAATCAATATCATCAACATTTAAAGAAGACAAATAATCCAAATAAGTAACCCAAAATCTTTCATATGAAGCACACGCTATCAAGCACCTTTCATAGAGCAAAATTATACGTTCATGATTTCCGGCTCTTTTTTCGAACTGAAGATAATTTTCCCAATTTATTATCTGAGCAGACTCCAGCTCATTTACATGAAAATGAGGTCTTCGTATATTTTCCTCGAATATCTTTCGTCTTTCAAATTCTGCGACAGTTTGCTGATGAATATTGTTCAATTCATCAATAATGTCAACTCTCAATGTGTAAATTATGCTTTCTTCAGTTATATCAATTTCCTGCTGAAAATCTTCACCAGGTGGTATAGTATCATAACTCATTAACTTTTTATTATGGTTTGTTCCAAATGATTGAATTATCACATTTCGTCTTCTGATACATTCTGCGAGACCTAAACATTCTTCAGGTAATGTTTTGAATATAAATTCTTGAAATTTGTAGAAATTTTTGGAACAGTTTGCAGTTGGTGTACGAAGAAAGCGATAGTATATGTTAGCTGCATTAAATACTTCATTTCTATTTATTTCCCATGTTATGTAATCCTGCCATAACTGATCAGAACAATAGTGAAGTCCACATATTTTCAAGCATCTTTCGAATTCACTACGAATATAGTAATCTTCATTGGAACTTTCATCTATCAAATATTTCATGTAATAAATCCACAAATCTACACTTAAAGGTATGGCACATAAACCATTTCTTAGCACTGTTTCGAACTCTTGTATGTTATTATTTCTTTTTTCAAAATTTGCAAATTTTTTCCAGTAACCGTAACAAAGTGGATACAGTTCTAAAAATTTAGGGTAAGCCTTTCTTGCATTATCTTCAATATTTTGGACATCAACCAATTGTAATAAATCTACCCATAGGCTGAAATTTGATAAGTCATAATGAAGATATTCCCACATTTCGATAAACTGATCATCACTATTATCTTCAACTTTAATTTTCTTCAAAATATATTGTTCATTATCATACAAACTCTCGTCTTGGTTTTGGCAACGCTTTCTACTATTTACAGTATTTTCCAATGTTCTAGAGTTACATGACTCCATTTCACCGCTATGTTTCTCATCACTAGTAGTTGGCAGTAGTCCATCTTCTGAATCAGCAGTATTGTTAATACACGTTTCATCTCCATATAACATTTCATTATTTCCTAAATCAAAAATTGCATTTATCAATAATATTAATAAAAACAAATTTGGCAAGTTTACTTACTTTCACCAGATTCTTCATTGTCAGTCCATATTTGATTTTCAATTGAGTGTGCAGCACTACCTAAATTAAATATAATATTTATAATTTATCAATAAAATAAATTTAAGAAGATTAAGTAAGATCTTACTTTCACCAAAGTCGTTGTTTACATTGTTAATTTTAATAGCAGGCGGTGGGCCATCATCTAACCTAGATTTATTATCAATGCATATTTTGTGTTCGGGTTTCAGTTCACCTTCAACTAAATAAAACATTTTAACAATTTAATTACTTACTAACACTAGGTAACCTAAAAGAGATAACAAACATAAAGTTATGAAAATTATTTTTATACTACTAATATATCAATTACTAAGAACAATCATTACCCAAAAAACGAGAGCACTTTATTGCCAAATAATAATAATTATGGTAAGGACATTGATACGAGCTTAGTTGATGGATGATTTAGTAAGGTTAGGTTAGGTGAAGGAGGTAAATTAGTTATAGAAAGAGACATGAAAATTTATTTCAAGAAGTCAGAACAACTGAATAAGTTGTTTAGGGAACACATGGTACTTTGTTTTTAAATTTTTGATAAAAACTAACATTTTTAGTGATTTACTGTAGATTGCATTTATATGTCAATTAGAATTCAAATGTCATCATCATTGTAATGGGAAATAAACAGATAATTTGATCTAGAAAAGGTCATTGTTTAACTATTATCTGTAATACCCCAGATATTGTTAAACAAAACGTTATATTTTATTCTTACTTCTTCCAGACTCTTTATTGTCTTCTTGCTTAGTTGTTTTGTCAAGAGTAACTTTATCTTCGAGTTTTTGTTCAGTATCATCAACTATATTTAAAATTGTAATTATTACCTATACCATCAATTAAAACAAACTTAAATTATGTATTCTTACTTTCATCAGCCTCTTTATTGTCT
This sequence comes from Aulacorthum solani, assembly GCA_008528875.1. NCBI lineage: Eukaryota > Metazoa > Arthropoda > Insecta > Hemiptera > Aphididae > Aulacorthum > Aulacorthum solani. The sequence continues at coordinate 5,415 of PVMI01024900.1, forward strand.
GTCCTGTCTTCTTGATTAGATGTTTTGTCAGGAGTAACTTTATCTTCTAGTTTTTGTTCAGTATCAACAACTATATTTAAAATTGTAATTATTACCTATACCATCAATTAAAACAAACTTAAATTATGTATTCTTACTTTCATCAGTTTCTTTATTGTTTGTCCTGCCTTCTTGATTAGATGTTTTGTCAAAAGTAACTTTGCCTTTGGGTTTTGGTTCAGTATCATCAACTATATTTAAAATGTTATCTATTACCTATTACATCAATTAAAACAAACTTAAATTAAGTATTCTTACTTTTTCCATATTTTTTATTGTCAGTTCTCTCATCTTGCTTAGATTTCCTGCCAATATTCATTTTGTCTTCTGGTTTTAGTTCATCAACAACTGTATCAAACATTTTTATTCAATACAAATTAATACTAATACAAGTTAACCGAATTAGATATTCTTACTTTTACTAGACTCTTCATTATTAATTTTACTATTTGTGCTACTCCTGTCTTGTAGATAAATGGTTTTTTTTTGATCAGGCATGACTAAAAAATCTGAAAACAATGGGTCTGTATTAATTAATTGATCATTACATTTATAGAATAGGAGCTATCGTAAATATATTATATTATAAATAGGTTCTATACTTGTAGAAAAGGACAAAAATAATACAAACACATAAAATAAGTGCATTATTACTATATTAAGCGTATTATTTTTCTTACAAAAACTTTGGCTCATACATTTATATAATAACGTAATTTTAAATTATTTTACACATATTAATATTTCCATTTTTTTTTTTATGAAATATAACAATATTTCTATAACATAAACTAAAACAATATACATATAATCAATGGACGTTCATAAAATTAAATACTTGACCATAAAGTCAACATTATACAAAATTTTTTTATGTATGGATTCACAAGTTATTGACTTGTAATTTATGGCACACCTAACTCAGCAAATTTACTAAGTCAACAGTACACTTGAGCACGAGTGTAATATTGTTGGGTAATTGATATAGCTAGCAGCCAGGTTTAAATCGTAAAGACTAGCAGTCATTTTTACATTTTTTAAATGACATATCCTACATTTTATTTTATTTACCATAGGTATATTTATCTACCTTATAGGTAGATCATAATAATGCAATTGTTTCAACTCGTATTCCGTTGATTTCAAATATACTACCCTCAAAAATAGGGTTACACGGGTGTTAGTATACTGTTACTACTGTATAATATATATTATTACAATTTCAAAGATTTGATAAACTTTTGTATACATGGCTATATTGTGTTTGATTATGTTAGTTCATAGCACAGATCATAATTTACTAGGACTTGTATAATATAACTGAAAAAAATGTATGTATATCGATCCAATAACTAGGTTATCAAGACTGGTTCATGTAGTGAAAAATAGGTAACTAACTACTTCTTAACTGGATAGAATTAGGTAGGTATAAATTTTAAGAGCCTCATTGTTTAAAAGAGCAATGGGAATGTGTTGCAATCTGGTTAGGTCAAACTGTCCTCAACATTGTTCATAATTATCACAATAATCGATTTTGGTTTTGAAAAAGTAGTTGATGTCTTTGTTTATACATTGATTATATTAAAAATTTTCTTAAATTATTTATTAACGGCTGAATAATTTATAATTAATCTAACTGTTCATATTTCTCAACGTTCTTGGTTAATTTTGAGCCTAAATAATTCAATATATGTTTGCAGTTTAAGTTAAACCACAATCAATTGTATATCATACCTTGAAGCAGTTAAGCATTCAGAAATTACTGAATTGTAAGAATACTAAGTTACCCAACGGTGTTAAAAAATCACTGAACTTAAAATTTTGTACAGTTTAAAGTTGGTGAACGAATAATACGATAGTATAATATGTTAGCTGCATTAGATATTTCATTTCTATTCACTACTCATGATATGTAGTTATGCCATAACTGATCAGAACGATAGTGAAGTCCATACATTCTCATACATCTTTCAAACTATATATAAATAAAACAAATTCATAGGTACAAGGACATATCAAATTATAGGTACCTATAAACAACTTACAAAAGTATAAGTATAACAGGGTATTATAACAGAAAAGCTACAGACTCTTCCTATACAGAAAGTGTTATTAATACAATATTATTGTAATTAATTATAGCAGTGCGACTTGTAAGAGTAGTATAAGGTATAACACATACTAGTCAAAATAATTTCAATTTTGATGTAAAACCTCCGGGACACATAATTTTAAATTAGTTGAAGAACTAATGACATATTTATAATAATAGGTATACGTTATCATAATGTTATGAATTATGTCAATATTATGATGTATGGCAGTAATTTTGTACTAAAATTTAAAATTTTATAAGACAATTAGAAAAACGACATACCTAAGCAAAACCATAAATCACTAGAACCTAGAACAATAACACATCAATTCTCAATATAAAATAATATAGATATGAATACTGTGATAATACGTGATAATTCGAGAATTTATTTTCCCAAGCTGCGGTGAAAAGGTATCTTTGCAAAACGTTACGTGGTAAATACATACTATACTACACGCACGACGGACGACGGCAGGCTGTAATCGTTTTGTTTTTAACTAAAGTATATTATACTTATATTGACGCCAACATTGTGTACTGTGATGTCATCTTTGGGCTAGACTATCGGCTGACTATTTTATTAAAACCGTTTAGGATATAGCCAACTCTATTGCAATCATTTTTTGCTCATTATTAAAAATGATATAATATTTTCACTAATTACAATAGTATTGACTTGTTGTCTATTATGGATAGTAATACAAAAATAGTAGTATAAATAGTATAAATGTATAATATAGCTGGCAATGGCTATCCTGTTATCCACATAAATAATTAAAACCTAAATGATCTGGCTCAGGTTCTGTCTGTTCTCACTTCTCTTATAGGTATAATGGATTATTTAGTTATTAGGTAAAATGTAATTAAATTATATTCAACTGTACACATAATATAAATCTAATATATTAACAACAGCTAATACAATTTCTAGGTTTCACGTGCACTAAAAATCACGAAATACTACAATATTATACCACTAAAACTTATAAAAGACTATAAATATGATCTTAAAAACTGTAAAAGTTTGAATAATGCACAAATAAGCTCTATAATATCTACCTTTAATAAAATTAGCATTTTTAATCAAACCTTCATGAAACATTTTGTACTTAAGCAGTTTAGTACTCACTATATATGATCACTAGTCAACCAGTAAATAATGGAAACAATGCAATTATTTACAAATCCAAACCTAGCAATTAAATATTTTTGATTTTATTTAAAAAATTATTGTTAATAAAATGAAAACACAAAATTTTTTGTACGGATATTATTATTATATTTAGTTAAATGGGTACCTAATATTATACAATTATTAATTTTGTAATTTTGTAAATTGTAGTGATTACTTCCTTATTTAAAAGTAAAGTCAATTTTATTGATCAGAAAATAAAATCTGTTAGGTTAATACACTACGGACAAGTTTATTACTTCGTAAGTTATTGTTGGAATTTGCTTTATGATGAAATCTTAATTATCCTCATCAAACATATGATTATGTAAACATTTGAAAACTGATTTATTGATATTTTGTAAACATTTGATCACTAATATCTCAATTATGTTTTCCTTGTTTAAATTATCTGTTGCTTCAATTTTGTTAGAAATAATATTAGTGCATTTCATTATTATTACAAGTCAGGTACTCAGGTTATTAAAGTAGTATTAACTATTTGTCCTTATTATATTACTTATTATTCATAATTGTTATTGTTATTTTTCCCAAACTTGACATCATATCACTAAACATGTGGCCTACACAATTGTTCCAGTACAAGTGTACGATAAGATGCATCTATTAGTTTATATGGTCAAAGGTTTTTAAAATAGAACGCTACAATACATTTTTTATTAATGGTTAACTTTACATTAACCAATAATAATTATATTGAACTGTAGTGATATTGTGTTCACCGTGACCACAGTTCAATATGTTTTAAATTAAACAAAAAATGTCTTTTATTCTCTAATTCTCTAATGTTGTCTATACATTGTGTAATCGTGATCTTGTATATTGCATATAACTCTGCATAGTGCTGGTGTCGTTTGGATTACAGGTAATGTATACCTAACAATAAATTATTATTATTTATTAATTGATAATCTATAATATTTACAAATAATTAGTTTATTCAAGTATAATAATATGATTAATGTTTATTACACCTAAAACTAGTGTTGTGTATCTCCCTAGGTAGGTACTATCTATTTGTTAAGCATTGGAATATACTTGTCATGTTTTCATATTGTATATTATTATTGGCAGGGTCAGATTGGCTTATAGAATAGATGTGTAAACAATTAAAAAATCCCTAATTTGATTGTTTACCTACATAGATATAGGTAGGGCACTAGGGAGTACATTATATCTTTTATTTTATAAATGGTCTTCAATTATAGGTACATTTACAACAAGTAAAATAATGAGAGAAGAAAAATAATTATTAAGGATAGAAGCTGTTGATCCAAAGTAATGAAAATTACCTTTTTGGACAATTAAAGTTCAAATCTTTTATTCATGGCATTGACTCTTACATATTTTATCTGTTATTCTGCTACCCATCTAGCGTTAAAATAGTGTTTAGTACAATTAGTATTTTAATTTCCTAACTTTTGAGTTGGTAAAATTGGCAATTATTAATATGTAAATTGTATAATATTAAATCGTTTTTATATTCATAGCAGTTATAAATGGAAGTTTTGCTGACTAAAATACTATTTTAAAAAAAATTATCCATTTAGCTATGATATATTTTACTTTTAATAAAAAAAATATATTCCTACATAATAATATGCATTATCTTAACCCATGAACAAATAGTAAATACACTGGTAATGTGTACAATAATGGAAAATGACTAAATATTATTAACTACCTATTTCAATTACATATATTTAGAAATAACATTTTACTAAATAAATTTTACTAATAAACATATAATAAATGGTTATATTTTTAGGTGTTTTTAAAAGAAAAATACAAGGTAGACCTTTTAGAGCCAGCTGTACCCTGATTATTGGTCTTTTTCCATTTTTTTCATATTTAACAAGTACAGCACCAGTCATTGGATCATAATATCAATGTACATATTGTGTTAACCCATATAGTTATTACTACCTAACTTTTGGCAAACGTAGGTATAATTTGAATAAGAAACTAATTACTTTTTTGAGGAACAGAGCACATACCTGGTTTTGTTTATATAATCAACCAATGGAAAATATTTTTAAACTCTTAATTAGTACATTTTATACTAGATGGGTAGGTGAACAAATTATTAACAATTAAATTCTTAAAATCTACTTAAGCTTGCAGAGGTGGTAAAAAGAGATACTTATAGTATTTTATTTAAAATACAAAAGTAATATGTGATTATAAAATAAAAACAAAATATATGTAAGAGTTAGTATTAAGTAGTAGCTCTGTTTATTTTCATCTTTGATATCTATACCTAATTTTGATAAATATTTAAAAAATCAAAATAGGTTTGGTATTATTATCCAAGTAGGTTATCTAGTCGATGACGCTAACTATTTTGCACCAATAATTCCTTTGCTAACATTGGATACTATATCAATGTTTTCTAACGAGAATAACCTTCAACAAATAAAAAATACGACAAGATGAAAAAATAGACCATTAGAGCAAATATGAAATAGAATTGCTGAATTGTTGATAGTAGATTCAACACAATATTCTCAGAGCTAACAAGAATACCTAATTTGTTTAAAACTTCTTTGCAACTGTCCTCTGGTTCCTAGTTTTATTAATATACAATACACCACTCCACAGTATAGTGACCTCAAATCAAAATTTGTTGTAATAATTGCTCTGGATCAAATTCTGGTGATATTGTAATGGTGAACAATATTTGTTTTTCACAAGTCTTGAACAGATGTGTAGTTGTTGGTAGAAAGTTTTTAAGAAGAAAAAATGTCTATTCCGTTCCATGTATTGATGAAAGTTCAGAGCCTTGTTAAGAAATATGTATTTTTAGTATATTGATTATTAGTATACTGAATGTACTGGATAAAACATATTTATTTTTATGAATCCTTAATACTTAATACTTAAAATACTAAAAATATTTATTTAAAAAAGTGCGAATGTGCCCCCCGCCTCTGTACTGTTTTTTGAAGATATTTTCATCCTACTCCATTGTAAGTTACTAGAACACACCACTAATGGACCCTATACTCCGGCCCACGAGAGAAGTAATCCGCTATGCGCGTGCAGACTGACGGCAGTGACTGTTCCGAGGCCTCTACGCCGCCCACTTTGTGTCATTCAGTGTCGGGCTGTGACATGCATACAGCTCGAAACAATCATTATACAGAATGATTATAATATATTGTCATTTATAAATGTAGCAGGGTCATTTATTGATTAATAATAATCTTCAGAAAAGTTCATTAAAAAAAAAAAAATTAACAACAAAAAAACGACAGTAATTAAGTAAACGAGTGGTTCATAGACTTATAAATGGCTCGAAGTATAGACGTAGTAACATACTATAGCGAGTATACGTTATGATACACATTGTACAATGTTGCCGACCGCGAACGGTTGTGATCGTGCAACGTCGATGTGTCGACTAGGTGGAGGATGCCCGGATTTGGACGCGATTTGGTCGGAACACGGGTTACCTCCCTCGTGGATAAATGCAAAGGTAAATTGAAAATAAATAAAAGGAAAGTTTAAAAAATATGCATGGGTCTGTATAAAATATGCAAATTCTGAGCACTTTCGTAAAGAGCTATAAAACAACAACAATTATGATAATAATAATAATAATAATAATAATACTATTGCAGACTAATACCTCAATAATTTGATTTTAACAATAACAAAAATCATTATTTTTTTAAATTTATATTAATTTTATTGTTGGCATTTAATTGATAATGAATCTGACAACGTGACTCACCACAAATGTCCACGAAACTATAAATGCGTTGGAAGCAGATTCAGCAGTTTGACAACGACAGAGACGACGATCACTACTCACCAACGCTAACAGAATACTGGGTGATGCAGGCTGCAGGAGGATCGCCATTGTCGTTTCTGATTAGAAACGATAGCGCATGTGCGGGCCCGGAAACTGTGCGAGCTAGACCCCCACCATCAAAATATTGAAGAAACTTCCCTCCTAAGCAATCCTCCCTATCACCACCTCGAACACCGGGTAGGAACATTATCTGCTGAGTCAGTAATGACCGAATGGGGTGATAAATTGCCAAGCACCTCGAATGTTTGTTGCTTGTGAAATATAAAGTATTCGTTTCATTCGACACACGACGGCATGATTATTCTGCGCAGGGTTTTATTATTTTTGTTGTATTAAACTGTTGTAGTCTATGTTTCTAATAATTTATAATTTATAAATAAAATATTATGCATAATATAGGTTTTAATATTTTTAACTATAAGTTATGATTATAATACCAGTATTATATATATATATATATGCAGTATATTAGTTGGTCTATTAGCGTTTAGCTTCTGATTTTGATAAAATATACAAATAAATTCAATAAAATATCTTTAATAGGTCAAAAGTTGCATAAAATGTTAAAAAATATAGTTTTTAGTATTATTACCTACACCAGATATTTAAACAAGAAAAATCAACAACAATTATAGCTACTGTCAGTTGACTACATCTTTTAAGTGATAGGTTAAAGGTTTCAGTGAAATATTACTTTTCACGTTTGTATAAAAAGAGTTTGTTATAGACAGGTTGAAATACATTGGAATGCACGAATACCTACTTATTTTTTGGTTGGGATTTAACATTTTGTTCGTTGAGAGAAGTGTATGTTAAGTCAGGCTTCACTGTACATTGATAATAATTAATAAATAAATATTTAAACCAATGGTAGCATTCAGTAGAAAACACTCATATGTCTTGAGGGGAGGCTAAGACCTCAAGACATAAATCTAATATTTCATGAGTGTTTTTTTTTTTAAATTAAATGGAAAAGAACAGAGAGAACCCTTCAATAGTAACACCCTTCGAATTGTTAATAGCCTCACACAACAAAAATTATTATTAAGTACTTTTAGTTCTTAATATTATTGATGGCAAAAAAATGTTGCTTTTATGTCTAATGACTCGTTTCACTCACCTACATGGCCACATAAAAAACATAATATAAATTATAATTGGATATAATTTCAATAAACGTGACATACATACAGAACATAAAAATAAAAATAGCTGCCTGCAGTTTTTAATTTTAGTATAATTGTTGTATTGTACACCATAAGTACAATGAGTATTGGTACTCAATTAACTGTATGATAGGTACTTAATCATAATATGTTGATGGTTATTTTTTTGAATAAGGTATAAATTGAGTGGTGTAATGTGTTATGGTGTATTATAATATATTAACATGTATGTTATATGGAATAATAGTACAATTATTTTGAAAACATTCTGATGACTATTTAATTAATAAAAAAAATTGTTTGCATAGATGTAATCGGCGGATCACGATAAAAAAAAACTATCCCGTACATCAACCATCAAGAATTGAACAGTTTTAGTATTGATATTTGATAGGACATTATTTCCAATCAAAAATAAAATTAAAATAAAAGTCTTTTAGATAATTGTTAAACGTTTACAACAAATACTTTTTATTATTGAACTCCCTCATCATAGTTTATCATTGTTCATGTATTGTATTTACTCATTTAATTTACTAAGAAAATAATATTTGAGCGAATATTGTTTTATTAAATTATATATATGTATATAAAATATTATATTTGTATGGACGCCGTACTACAACAAGGATGTTTTAAAGTGCTTTGCTGGGGATAGAGGATTCACTACATTTTTCGGCCATCTTAACCGATAGGAAATGTACGACTCATGGTAACTCCCACCCGGCTGCAGGAGCTGTGTGCGCTGTGTGCGATGTTGCCAGATCGTTTAGGGATGAAAAATCGATCGTCGCAAGACCAAAAGCCAACATAACCGTATATAATGTTTTGTTAAATATTTTAAACTTGTGTCAATTCATTTTTCCTTCAAAATAATCAATCACTAAATTTATTATCATACTGATTTCATGTTATAATTTCTTTAAAAATAAATTATAATTTTAGATTTAATATTTTTACAGGTTTTTTTTCGTGATTTTGCTTGCATAAATATGTTTAATGTACATATCTTACAATCATTTTTGCATGTAATTTCATGCTCTATAATGTTTGAAGGCATTCTTTATTGTAACGTGGATAATACTTGTTAAGACGTGAGCAAATGTATCAAATCAAAGAATTTTTTTACAGTGATAACCTCATATTAACGGCGGAGTACGATAATTAAAAATAAATAAAAAATACACGATTTCCCCTTTTTGGCTATACAATTCCGTGGGGAATTCGATGCAACGTTGCCAAATTGCGTACAACTAATTTCAGTTATTACATAATTATTTTTAATTTTTAAATATAGAAATATTAAATATTGAATGGATGTATTATAAATATATCCATTCAGAAAGTATTTAAGTACATTTCCTCAAAAGTTTACAAGAATGTTATAATATAAAAAAAAGTTATCACATATACCACTAACAGATTCACACTCGGTTTACGTCATAAAAGAAAATAATAATAATAATTAATTTTATTAATAAAGCAGACGTACACTGTTCTTCCCCATATTAACCACTCACATTAAATTCGTGCCTACGGCACTATATTTGACCGTACGAAGCAACTTAACAAGTTACACTGCATTAAATGAATTGCATAAAAATTGCTTCATATATTAAAGGCTAGATACCTAATAATGATTTATCGATCGGAGTAAACGACTATAGTCCTGACTAGCGTGACGCTACCGACGAATCCATATGCACTAGATATACCTAAATTAATAAAATATAATTTAAATAAAAAATTAAATAATTATATTTACTGGCTTAAAATGGAATTAACTAAAATACACTTAATATAGCTATATCAGAATAATGCCTAACAACTAAGATGTATAAATAATTTTTTTTCTTATAATAAATATCTCAAAATAATTGTCATTTTATAATTGTATTTTTATTTAGTAAATATTTAACCTATTTAAAATAATATAAACCACTATATTTCAAATCAGTTATGCCTTCAAATTTTTTCAAAAAAGATAACACCAGCGAAATAGTTCGAGCCAATTTATTAAAGTATACATTTCTTACCAAACGACAAGAATTACTTAAAAATGTAGTGCCCATGAAATACCGTAACAACAATAAGTAAAAATATATTTATTCTTATGACTATTGTAAAAATGTATACATTTTATAATATAATATTCATATATAGATAATAAGATATTACCTTAAGTTATGTAAACCAAATTCATTTTGTACATAGACTAGCCACCTTACAATTAGAAAATGAACGAAATAACCTTTTGACAAACTTGAATATTGGGAAGACAAAGTCCAAAAAAAAACAGGATACAAAGAATCGAAAAGATATTAATGAACTATGCACTAAAAAAATACAAGCATCAGAAAAACTACAACATTTCAATAAATATTTAGCCTATTTGAATGAAGAAATTCAACTTAGCCAAATTAAAGATTCAGAAAAACATGAAAATTCAAAAATATATAAATCAAAAACTTACAAAGATAAAAAACTTAAAATTCATTGTGATCTGAACAATTTATTATTTAATGTAAGTGACAACATAACTAATCGATACATATCAACCAACTTCTAATAATGATTTAGCATACCCATGTATACAACAGTAAAGTCAAGGAACAAAACGAGTTAAGGCATGCATTAGATGGATTACTTCAAGAATTAGGAAGAAAAAAAGAGAAATATGATTCGATAATGTGTCAACTGAATAAGGCAGCTAAACTTTTAAAACGTGTAGGTGATAATGCATTAAAATCTAACAAAGATAGGTTCGTACTGTACTACTGTAATATACTTTACTGAACGATTCTATATTAATACAATTCAATTTAGAGAACAAGCGCATAGTAATTTAGTTACTTTTCAAGAAACTAGTATGATGGAAAAAAAACAACGAGAGAGGGTAATGTACATGTCAGTGTATAAACTGAAAGGGGACCTTGAACGTAGCGAATTTCTTCAAAAAAAACGTAAGTGTTTCAAAATTATTGCTATTAAAATAAATTTATATGTTGCTATCTACGATTGATTATTGTGTAACTACAATAAAATATGAATATTTTTATTTTGACATTCTTTCAAATATTTCAACATATCAAAATATTTTGTTCAGATAGTGAACGTCTTAATAGACGTATTATTAACAGTAGTGAAGATGATATAGAACAAAAAAAAGAACAAAATGATAACGAAGAACTCATAACAATAATGAAATACCTAGTTCATATCAGCGGAGATACTGATTTAAAAATGATTATAGATAATGTATTAAAAATAAATTCTAATAAAGAGAGTTTATTCCGTCATTTAATGTTCCTAGAACAACAAGTAAGCTAAGTTGTTACATATTTATGATATCTTGGATTTTATGAAACTAGATGTCTCTAAAGACTAAAATACTCTTTTTGATATTTTTCTTCTATCTTAGTATAAACTATAATTAATAATATTGAATTAATTATTGTTCCTACAACTTAGGTACATGATAAATTAATGTAGGTATAGTTTTAGTCTTATTTTATGAATAAATAAAATTAAAATATCACACATTACCTATTCGATTATATTTTCATTAATACCTATACTTAAGATAAACCCCCTACATATAATTCCGATGGAAATCCGGGTTTTCATGATTTTAAATTTTTATTGATTTAAATGAAATCTTGTTTAATATAAATAAAAATATAATTATTTTTAGTGAAATCACAAAATAAATTAACTAGTGAATTTAATTTGGATCATTTTTTTATTTAACAGGTACATGTTATATTTATGATTATAAATTATAAAATGTAACTAAAAAATAAATTATTGTATTGATTAATTTAGTAAGTTTGTTTTAATAAACAGTGTTTAGAATTGGAGAATTCTATAAGCCGCGATCAAAATAATGCAATCGATTGGAAAATATCAAATGATAATAGGATAAATCATAACGAATGCACATTAAAACATTATTTTGAAACAGTCCAAACAAATAGTCGAATTATAAATTCAACACAAGAATTGACGGATAACATGAAAGCCGTGTACATAGATTTATGTGATAAGATTTACACGTTTATATGTCGACCTTTAAAAATTAAAGTAAATGGTCCACTAAATGAAGAAAATATCATGGAGTATATGACAGAAATAGAAAACAAATCATATGAACTTCTGTATAAAATAAACTGCATTGAAACCAGCTGTATAACAGGACAAACCGAAGATCCGATGACTTCCGACGGAGAATCGAAACAAAATTTAATAATTAAAGATTACAATGGCTTAGAAGTAAAAATGCATCAAATTCTTAAAATGCATGAGATTCATTCAATACAGGATATGCATGATAATGGACTCAAAAATCCACAGGCGCTAACCACGTGCCAAGAGTAACTATTATGCACTGGGTCTTGCCCAATGGTCTACTGTCCCAGAGGACAGTGGACCGCTTTTCTTGTTTGGATCGTGGGGTGGTGCCTGGTAGTCTTAACAAATATCTAAAATATTCAGTATTGAAACGATATAAATATATAAAATGATTTGCATAATCATTCACAGCTATGAGTGTGGTAGGACGATATAAATATATTGACGGATTAGGCTCAAGCTGAGTTTCACTTAAGTACGCCACTCACTATCATTATAGAACATTTAATAATCATTTAATTATATTTTATACCCCATGTTAAGGTACATAATATATTATAAGATAGCCAAACAAACTGCAAGTGTGCTTTTAGCACCTACTACCTACCCTTAAAATAAAAATCGGTTATTTACGTCATTAAACTAAGAATGTCTGTAATTTGTATATGCTTAATGCTTATATTAGCAGGAAAAAAAGTTTTGGAAGAAGTTGATTTTAACAATGTCTAAGGAATAATAAAACATTATTTAAATTGCCATCTTAAATTATTATACCATTTAAATTACAAATTATGTGGGGTAGTCATAAAGAACAATTATTAATAGTAATAGCTAACTTATTTATTTTACTACTAATTTATTATTGAACTTATTTTTATTTTCAAATATCACAAATAGCAATTGAATAAATTTAGATTATTTTAATTATTTGGAATCTTATAAATATCATATGCAGAAATAATTATCGATAGATAAAATATATTATGTACACGGGCTAAGGGGAACTTATTACTTATTTGCTTATTTGTTTGCTATTCTCGGGATTGAATTTAATTGCTAAGACTAACCGTAGCCTCTGATACCTAACCAACAAATATGCAAGGTAAAAAACTTACAATTTATTATTCATTTAGGAAACAAGCTGGTGTCGTACAGATAAGATCGATGCTCCACGAGTTGAAGTGATAGAATACAAGGAAGAATAAGTTGTTATGAGAAAATATTACTTGTAAATTAATGCACAGTTAAAATACATGGAATCTATGGAAAATAATTAGTCAAAATTGAAATCCTAAAGAAATAGAAATGCATTGAGTACCTAGTCTTTTAATATCTACATAGGTACAAATAATATTATTACCAATCAATATTAGGTATAAAGCGACAACTA
>PVMI01024906.1:0-10561 GCA_008528875.1 Aulacorthum solani
TTACATATTACAAGAGAGTCGAATAGGGTGGCCCTGAGCACATTACAGGTAACTATAATAATAATAATAATAACGATTATATTGGAATAACATCAGTGTAATTTTTGTCGATCCCGTTGTTATCGCGTACCTATATAATGCTTCTAATATAAATACACACACACACACTGCGTACATATATAATTACCGCTGCCAAAATGTATATAATAATTGATAATGATAATATTGCAGCAGTCGTGAACTCGGTTGACCCTGATCGTCGTGAAAAATATACGTGTTTCATCAGTTAAGAAATGAGAAAAAATATAAAATAAAAAGACCAAGTATAGGTAGGTACCTATATTTATAAATGAAAAAAAAATTTCCACCGGGATGAGCAGAATAAGAAGAGTACGTGACAGATTACCACTGACCGTATATGTGCACAGTATATAATATAATATACATTTATACCTGTACGGTTTTTTAACCTTCCTCGGCTAATGATGACAATAAACGGATCACGTGCTGCCGTCGTCGCAGTGGTTATTATACCCGGCCGTGGTTATTATTATTATTGTGTGCTTAGAGGGTGGGTGGGCAGTACCGATTTGAACTGAATAATAAAAAAAAAACAGAAAACCCTTTTAGATGGATTTTGTGGACACTTTAAGATCAAATGATAAAATTCAAGATTTCCTTGTTATATAATCGAACTATAGTAAACTATGAAGAATATGAACACTACATCTGCAGAATTATAAAACTTTGAATCATCAATTTCGATAACATCATATAGCTTGGGTAGTTGACAGAGAGTTGGGGGCAGATAGAATATTTTTTTTATTATTTGGGAAATGTTTAATAGGACATAATATGAGTTACGTCTATTGTTTCTTAAGAATCAGAATCATACATCATATTAAATTGAAATATTAGTCTATAATAATGGTTAATAATATTATAACGCTTCTTATTGTAGTATGAGTATATAATATTTAAGAGCCTATAGGCTAGCTGTTTAAAACAAAAACAAAAAAAAAAATTTTCTCATATAATTATTTTAACTAATTAAGATGGTGAATGTTCATTTTCTTTGATTGTAGTTCATCAAAAAACAAAGAAAAAGTTATCAAATTCATGATGTATTAGAATTTATAATCTACGTTCTTGAAAAAGTTTGGTTGTAGTTAAGATTATTGGCTAGAATATCGATACACTGCACATCTAAGAATTCGTGGGCTGAAATTCAAAAAAAAAATTTTAAAATTGTGTAGTAAAGAATTGGGCTGTGAGGAATGGGCGTAAAAAAATGCTTACCCACTACGACCAACTTTTATTCAAAAGCTATTTTCTCGGATACGGGATAGGTACCTATATGCACGGTTAGTATGGTTATGTATAATGGGTATTCTGCCATAGAGTAAAGTCGAGTTTCCACCACTGAACCTTGTCATGAAGTTCCATTAATTTCATACGTAGGTCACAAAATATTGATGAGACATGTTAGGCATCTATATAAGTTGAAAATATTCAGCACTAGTATGTATACCTGGAAACCTAGTATACACAAGGTATAGTGGAACCCTGCAGAACATAATCGCTATGATACAGCGATAAAGTGATATACCTAATTATTAATTATATATAAACTGCAGTAGTCTGCGCAGCAATAAAATGTAATAACAAAGATTATCCATTAGAAAAAAATTAATATGAATTTGGTAACAATTTTATAAAAACAATAATTGACCTGTGTTTTAATGGATCCAAACAGGTTTCAATTTCCCTATACGAATTTTTCCAACTGGTTTAAACGCGCTTTGCCCACTATGGGTACCTAATTATATTACCGGATCCTCTCGGGAGCGTGCAGTCATATACTTACCACGCGCGTGGATATCGTTCGGTATACCTGCAACGATACCCGAAGGGGTTATGATGGACAGCAATTGAAGAGTGTACCACCTATTCGCCTGCCTGTATGATATATTATGTACAATATATTCGTATGTTTTTTTTTTCAAAAAATTGTTTTGTTTTTTGTTTAGTCATTATTATTACCCATATATATGCGAGCAGGTAATAAACTCGACGACGGTATAATAAATAACGCGAGTGCGCTTGTTGTTATATTTTAATAATGTATAATATCTACCTAGGTACCTAGTGAATTTTTTTTTCAGTTACGCCGATTATAATAATACTCATCCATTTGTGTGTGTGCTGCAGTATATTAGACATATATATATAATATATATTATATACTTCGAGAGCGCTACTATATATACAACGCAGTGCCTACTACTATTACTTACTACTACTACTACTATTACTACTATACTACTACTACTACTACCACTACAACTTACAACTATAGTACTATATATATATATAAATAATCATAGTAAGTATATAGACAGGTACCTATTACGTATGTAGAATATATATATATATATATATAGATTATAGGTACCTGCAGGACGACTCGGGTAATGGACTAGTGACAGGCGCCCATCAATCTGTTGCCAACAATCGGACCCGTTTGTTTTCGGACAAACATTTTATCCATTAGTGTATTTTTTCACCCCCCCCCTTCTCCCGCACCGTAGACATACTTACCACCGGGCCGTCACGCCCCAACTTGCTGCGCTCGTCCTTCGCCGCGGCTGTACACCGCGACTCAGTACCGCGGACCCATTCAACACGCGCGCACTTATTCTATCCGCACCAGTATATATGTGTATAAACATACACAAACACACACATACATCATATAACATATATCTATTAATAATATAATACTTGTACACGTATAATGGGTGTGTGTGTGTGTACAACGATCGTTAGGCCGGCACGACGTTAATGGCTTACAGATTATTTCTTTTTTTAGTTTGTAACAACACTCGATTGTCATGCTGCAGACTCAGCTCGCTTCCCCCGTATATATATGTACTCCTCACCCCCCCCCCACCGATTCGCCACATTAAACGTATCTTGTCGCTATAGGTACTCCTGCAATTTTTCCACAATTTGACGAAATTCCTCCTTGTACCTATGGGACAACGCGACGGTCGCGTCGGAAGTGAGGTATTACATATAGGTAGGTCCTATGTAGAAATACTTAATGGCTGCAGGAATAATTTACATTGACGGATTATATTGATTTCGTTGCGATTCTCCTGCAGTATAAATGACATGATTAAAAAAACCAAAGTAACGTTTATACTTGTGTGTGTGTGTGTATTTACAACGAGATTTCTTCCATTAAAACAATATGTCACACTACGTTCCATGACACGCGTTTAATAATGTTTAAAATAGTTAGTGATGCTCTCACTTCGCAGTACATATAATAATAATGTATGCAAGCAACTGTTTATTATGGCAATACTACGCATTTCGTTAACGACATAAAAATTATATACTTATGCATGTGATAAATATAATAAATGTGGTATTTTAAATTACTGGAGTTAATTATTCTTTGTGCCCACATCTTATAATTATAATAAAATTATCAGTGTGTTTGAAATTGTTTATCCCCTACGATGAATAATATAATAATACATAGGTGCTTGAAAACACTACATAACATCATCAAGTGTTGTTTATACTATGTTTAAATACTAGAAATTGTTTTGATTTCAACAAACCCACACTCGGGTGGTCCGAATAGTTGAAATGTGTTAATTTAAATTTTTTATTTTTTAATAAATTTAAATAATGTGACATAATAATGACTTTGTTTTCTAACGATGCGGCACAACGTCCAGTTCGGTCTACTTACAAAAATGAATCGACCGTTTACGAAAATCATAATTGTACCTATGTGTTTTTCAAACAATTTGGTTAATATTTTAATAAATAATGTGTAATAACAACTCGATTGTAACGTGAACAAATTAATCATTATAATAACGGCAAAGTTATACGAGTGGTTATGTACTATTCTCGTCAAAATATAACTGCTCCGTGCAGCACGTCTATTATATTATCATTATAGGTACCTCCTATAATATGATATACGCCTCGATCTCATCACGGTTTAACTACAATGTCAAAATTTCGGGTCCATAAAAAACGCAGTATTATAATTATAAAGCTACCACAAGTGCGGCATAATTTGGCGTATTTTTTTTTTGTGCGTTGGGGGCAAAATATAATAAATATTTTTGGCCAACTGTAGTATTGTGTTTAAAAGTACCTATATAGTGGGGAAACCGGAGAGGAATAACACCTATATTCTATTCATATGATAATGAGCAACACTTTAAGAGTGCCTATTACAATATAAATATATTTTAATAAAATATTAGTAATTACATATCAATTATAAATACATTAAATCCACACTGTAGGAAAATAATTATATTCAAGCTTGATCATATTATATATAATTGTTTAATACAAAAAAGGGTTGTAATATTAAATTAGAGCTTAAGACGTGGTGAGGGGTGAGGTCGGGGGATTGAAATCTTTGTCTGCACTATAAAGTATTAGGGTGACAACTGCCCTTCTAGTCTCCCTAGGCTACGCCTATGGGTGAAATATTTATATTTGACCTGCAGCAGGTATAGGTGATGTTGACGATAAAAGAAATTGCTTGTAATAAATATGTGTTAAATGTGAAATCGACTTATACGAATGGATGGAAGAGTTATCGTATACAACGATATTATGACAAGTGAGGCAAATAGATCTGTGAATGATGATGGGTTAAAAAACGACGTGCGCAGTCGTAGGGGGTCGAACGACTACTGCGCGCGATATCAATAATTGACCACGGGCTTCGTCTATGGCGTGCGTTTCGTGGGAAATTATAATAATATTATTGTGTATAATAAATAACAACAATAATATTATTATATAAAAGTAATCTAATGACCATGGATGTTTTGAAGCCTAAACAGTTAAATCAAAATAAAATATATGTCTATGTTGCTATGTATACATATAATAAGTATTGGCATCAAAAATGAATGAATGCCTGCAGATCTTCGTTCGCCTCTATACGGGAGTTGGAGTGTGGGATTACTGAGGTCTAATAATGATTATGAGTCTAAAATAATATACAAATATCGCATAAAGAAGAAGAAGAAGAGTTGAACACAATTTTTTTACCGAAAGAGTCCGGCCGGAGCGCGTTGGAAATCGGCACGCCTACGTGATTGCCGTCCGTTGTTTCGGCCGCAAGCGAAACACATGTGAAACTCTCCTGGGCGACGAGAGCACAATAAACCGAATCGAAAACGGTTTATATGGATCTTAGCAGAGCATTATGGGCCGTGTATAATATATTATCTAATAGCCGTGATATGATATAATAATAAAATATACCTACATCATGGGGCGATTATAATTAATATTCGGTGTTGTAGTGAACAATGATGATAATCGAATTCGCGCGAAAATGACTAAGGTCAGAGGTCAGGACTTCAAGTAAGTACACGAAAACTATCGATATTTATAAATGCTCAATCTTGAAACGATATTTTTTTAATTTTAACATTTAATTGAAAAACATATTGTCTGTAAAGGTATTTTTATACAATAAGCATAATGTGTGATGCGAGGTATTTTAAAAATGTTTTTTTTTGTAAATGGACGATATAATTAAAGAAACTACCCAACAGTAATACTTTTGACGTGAATGAGTTTATATTTTTGACTCACTTAATTACATTATCATAAACATTTTTTTTTATTATTATTTACATTGTTAGTAGCTATAGATATCTGAAATTTCTTAACACTGCAATTTCTCTTTAGGTTTATCGATGGGTTTCTTGGGATGTTGACAGAGTCAAGGGCAAGGATTAGAGGGTTCAAATAGTTAGCAAGGGGGGGGCGAAATGGCTTGTACTTAAGACCATGTTACTTCTTCTAAGACTATTTGAATATTTCAATCTGAGTGGGATGTGTGGTTTGATACTTTGAATTGCGCGTTTTCAATCATACGTAATGTTATTGATTTGAAACAATATAAATAATACTGCAAGTTGTATAGTATGCACGTTGCTGCTAATAAAAGATATATGCATTTTATTATGAATCTATTTGGGTGAAAAATTAAATATCATTCGACGTCGACTAATGGTCGATTTCTAGACGATGATATTATTATGGAGGAGAACTATAAATTATAACGTATATAGTCTACCGAAAGCGAGATAGGTATCAAATCCTAGGCGCAGATAATGTACGCACCGTGTATTATTATAATAATTTATAATTAAACCACTGCCGCCGATGAGCGTACAGCCTCACAGGTAGTAGTGATCTACTAATTATTGCTATTATAACAATGCGCCCAAAATTCCTAGAAGGATAAACGTAATGATATAGGTACGTGTATGATACAAGCATTATAGTATTAATTATTATTATACGCGTCACTATAATATTTTTAGACGTGATTGGCATCGCACTGAAAATTGGTACGAACGTGTTTTCGAAACTGCAGATAGTAATAGCTGTATTATTATTATAGGCACCGTCGTCCAAAGAAACAATTGATTTTACACGCACACATTAAGTAATATTATGTAAGTCGTAGGTTTATATAAGTTACACGAATAATATTAATACATCATTTTTTGATTTGTGATGTTGTTGTTGTTGTCCATCAACTGCACCAAGGAGTGGTTAAAATATTATGTATAGCGGGCCTTGTTGAGTGGTCGAAACTAATTTGTTTCTTCGAATAATAATAATAATAATAATAATAATTAAAGATATGATTTTTTATGTGGATTTTTTGTCCGGCGGAAATGCTCAGTCAGAATGAAATGTGCCCACAACGGGCATCAGCTATACAATGGTATACTTAAGTATAGGTACCATCAAATTGATATAAGGTGCGAATTGTGTACGTTTTACCCGTAGGCTGTGAGTCTATTATACAGATGATCGTAGTATACACATAAATTAGACGTCATGACACACGTTGGATAGACACAACACGTACAAACCGGCAACCGTACCGATTACCGAATACGATTAATACCGAATCGATCGAAACGGACGGACACGCGGACATATTCCGTCTCGTTCTGAACGTACGCACGAAACATAATAATACATGTATTATAATATTGTGTACCCACGACTATGTTGACCGTGCAGCATTCTATTATTATTTGCTGTACGAAAATGTCGTCTGACATACAAGCGATGATATTATAATCCTCGGCCGGCTCGAGGGTGTTGGAAATGAGAAAAAGAAAGTACATAATACGCGGGAAAGCCTTTTTTTTGTGTAAAGTAATCGGTGGCGTTGAGGAAGTGTTAATAACACTGCGACACCGGGGCCGGCGGTCGGGCGGAGTAGACCACGGCCGCGTAATGCCTCGGAGGTTTTTGTATAAAAGTCTAAGCTCGCCCCGCTCCCCGCTGCACAGCCACCGCCACTGACGGTAAGGGGCGAGCTCGCGAAGGCACTACTCAATATATATACATATATATATTTATATAGGTATTAAATATGTGACGACCCGGCGGCGCGTTTTCACTGAACAGCGATACGTAATCTTTCAATATGAGCCCGCTGCCATCATTACCACTACACACACACACACACACACACACACACACACACTGATATAGAGCACAGTGGGCCGTTGTCGTATTGACACTCTCTGCTGACGGCTTTAAGGCACCGACACGAGTTATATACACATATTATATACATATACACTAGAATATTATAGTATATATATATATATATATATAATACGCACAGCATCTCTTTGTGTGTGTATACTATAATCCTCGGGAAGTCTGTAGAATTGACTCTCTTCTCTCTCTATATATATATGTATGTATATCCGCAGAGAGCAGATTATTATACGCGTATTTCGTCGCTGTTGTACTCTCGCATACGCGCGAGTATATATAATAACATATATAGGTAATATCGTACAATATAACCATAATATTACATTATATTATCCGACAATGTCATATATTATACGTGGCCAATTAATGTATTATCGGTTCACGCGTATATATAAGCGCTCAGCGGGTGACGGACTGCAACGCGCGTCGATATTGCAGCGGCGGCTTTCAAAAATTTCAAACGCAATAAGGGATGAAGGGGTTTTATTTTCACCCCAACTCTTATGGCTGTTCGATACACCGTTTTTGAGACTCGAGAACTTTAATATCCACCTTATTATATATTATGATATATAGGTATTATATTATACTTGTACTTTATAATATCCATATCCAAACGCTGTCGTACGATGCGTAACGACACAATAATGGATCTCAACTATACCATATAGGTTTCTATTAATTTTACCTAGACCACTTCTGTTATTGGGGTAGGAGACGGACTCAATGTAATATAATTATTAAATATTATTGAATTATAGTGGGACAATAAAAAATTCTTCCTCGGAATCTTCCCCGAAAACGCATTACTTCTATCCATCTCAAATTAAACTGTGTTCCAATACTGTGATCATAATTATTATAATTATATACGTGTGGTACTGCGGTATCGGTGGGTATTTAATACATCTGATATTGAAAAAAGTCAAACGGAAGTCAAACGGGTCATATCCGGGACGCAACGATGTATGATATAATAATACAAATATATTGTACTGCATTCTCACGTGGGTGACTTACATCGCGGAAGGAGAAAAACAATCTTTCTCGCAACCCTTTGCGGCCATACACATAAGTACATAACTCTTAACATCCGTAGGAGGTGCATGTGCGGNNGGTGTCTATAATATATTATTTTATGAGACGTTTGTCTCGCTGCGAGACACATATGGATCATATGGATGGATGAAAGAACAAAAAAAAAAAAAGAATTATTACACAATATTAAAATATACGCGCGGTGATATTTAAATAGATATCTACTTGTAACTGCGGCGGTGGCACATTGCGATGTATGACATAATTTTGCTGCTGCTTTATTACAATATTATAATATGCTCGAACCCGTATATATACATTTGGTGGCCGCCCAAACCCTTTCCCCTGTTGTGGCGGCGGTATTTTGATTTATGTAAGCTACTTAGGACCTCCCCCGGGACCCTTCCTCCCCGATATGAAATATGCGTACAGTTCTGCAGCGACAACCGCTTTGATTTGTCTACCGTGTAACCAGCTTTGTCTAAACGGCCCGTGAACGATTTGTCATTTATAATTATTTATGCGCGCTGCACCGCCGCCGAAAAACACACACGTCGCTGCACAGCTATATCCTCTTCTTTTCGTTATTAAAAATATATTATATATTCTCTATGTGGCCGCCCGCGATAATTATTATTATTTACGAGTTTTTTTTTCTCCAAGGAGCCACTTTGCTATTATTATTATTATTATCATTATCATCATCATCATCATAATTATTATTTGTACGCCAGCAAACTATGCCTATATTATAGTTGTTTATCGGGTGATATTCTGTCGTGTACATTATGCACGTATTATATAGGTACAGGTACTACACGTAACTCTAAGCCTTTTACATTATTATTATTATTATTATTATTACTATTATAGGTATATATTATATGTACGATATGACTATATATAGGAGGGGGGAAGGAGGGTGAGTTGATGATGATCCCCGTGCTCGTACAATGTATAATATAATATATTTTTTACCATAGTCATCGTCGAGAGATAGGTGGTGTATATAAAGTGACTATGTACAGTGACGGCGGCGGTGCAGGGACGAGATAAAGCGCGATATATATATATATGTGTATGTGTGTGTGTGTGTGTGTGTGTGTGTGTGTATTTGTGTGTATTTACCATCGTCGCCACTGCCTTCTCTGCAGTATACACCATCCGCCTTTGCAGCAATAAATATATACATATATAATAATATAAGCGTTCGACGCACTGTCATTACGCGGGTGGGGCAGTGAGACGCGCGCCCAAAGGGGGGTGATTAATGCGAAATCCATACCCAGACACTTAACGCCGGTTATGTCAAATCCCCATCGTTCGACTCAAAACTTTCGCCGCGAGTATACGACGACTATACGACGTGTATACTTCAAACTTTTCACGCCAAACTTATACCATTCATATATATATATTATATACACGGAGGTACCGATCTGTGAGCGCGAGGGTCGGGGCAATAATGAGAGACGGAGACGGTATATATATATGCTGTACAGCTAGAGAAACGCTGAAAAATCGGCAGCCAGAAGAATAAACAGAATGATGGATCGTGAAATTTGTGAACGGCTTTTTTTTTGCTCTCTTTCCCATTTCGATTCTCGTTTTTCCCAACAACGCCGCCCTTAATAGTTCGTTCAGACTCGTTTTTCAAATCGCACACCGCACAACATTATAATGTTATATGAAAATACGTGCGTACTATAATATCATATAGTATATATACACGCCGTATAGCCATGTATATAAGTAGTTATATATTAGGTATATATAGCTGTATACGCGCAAAAAAACTCGATCGGATTATATTCGATCGCTAAAATTTCCAAGGATAATAAATATAAAAAATACGTATTCTTATATACGATATTATCTTACCGTACACACAGTATACGTCAACCTATAATTATACATATCTACT